>LUCH01006842.1:0-18461 GCA_013368495.1 Paragonimus heterotremus
ATACTGCAGCTCTAAGATTGAAAGGCAGTTGTAAATACTGACACCGAGGTTTGCCGTAGCGCTGATAATGAGTGAAACATATAAATGTCTTGTAATTGGCCTGATGATGAATAACTGAAAACGAGCTTGCTTGCTACACCACTTTTTATTGAAACGTTTATTTCGATTTCAAGCATTAGGTAGAAAGTTTGGGGGTAGGTATAGGTTGTTCATCTGTGACACATTCTGCGGTGATCTTGTAGACTGGCATGAGAACATTAACCAGTGTCTATGTTTGACCCGGTTTGTGAGACTGAGTTGACGAAAAACAATGTATCGCGTGTACTGAGTCAATGTGAGTTGGATCAGTTTCATACCTTTCAGCTCACGTGTGCATTCTTGGTGTTAGCAAATATAAGGTGAGTAAATTGCAGTGGAGTAAATTCTAGTTGGTGCACGCGAACAGTGAAAAGTAAACATGGAATATATATATATATATATATATATATATATATATATATATAACGCGTGACAAACCACATGAAGCAACAAACGTGCCATGGTATGTGAAGAAAAAGTAATGCGTTGGGTGAAGCAGGGAAAAATGTGGGAGGGATAGAGAAGAAGTTACAACCATGCACACAGAAACTCACAACACGAGCGCTATTGACTTCTGTTCTTTGTTATACCAGACAGCGTCTTCAATCAAAGATGTTCACTGTCCTTCTAACCCCAGCCAGGAAGCCGGGAGTGCTCTACTGAAGCAAGCTTCAGAGTGCCTTCATACTCCAAACCCAACTCATGTGATGATCACCGGGCTTCCTAGCCCACCACTCACAAAAAAAGCACGATATGGCAGGCGGTGGATTGGCATTTGTAGGATGTGGCCAAACCAACGAAGCTTGTGATATGAGATTAATATGCCTAAAGACCGACAGAGTTTGTCCGTTTCGAAGACACGTCGACCAACCTCGTCATTGCTGACACGCCGTTGATGCTTCAGAGACATCGATGGTCGAAAACGATTTCTCTATGAACATCATCCACGCGAATGGATCAAGTTTCGAAGTCGCACAGTGAGATTATCTCAACAGTGACATTGTACGTTTGCCCTTTCACGGAAAGACTAAAATCACGTCGAAGCTACAGATGGGATAAGTTAACAAATGACATCCGAGCGTTTGCTACGCGATTTCTGATCTCACCAGACATTCTCACCAGCGCTGATACAACTCCCAATATACATAAACTTCTCGACTACCTGCAACTGTTCACCACCCAAGGTGAGAGCCGGCGCAGAGTCCTGTCGGTCTTGAAACAGCACACTGCATTTAGTAGGTTCAGAGGCTATACCAAGCTGACGAGCTGAAGCCAGTAGTCTACGTAATACGTTGTGAGCCCCTTGTGAACCCTCACAGGTTCGATGTTGTCTGCATGCTCCATATCTCGAAGTCGAATGTCTGGGACTAAATCCACAGCACCACATTCGCAGTCTGTCAGAACACACTTTAGGATCTCGTTTGCTGCAAGATCGAATAGAAAGGCTGAGACTGGACAACCTTGTCTCACCCCATTTGAGATGCTAAAGGTCGGCGATACGCTACCGTAAACCGGTAACCCTGCCCCGAGGCCTTACAGTAAATTGCTCTCAGGCACGCCCTTCTTCGATAGCCAGTCCCAGAATACAGCTTTGTAGACCACGTCGGAAGCCCCTCTGATGTCCAAGGTGACAACTGTTAATGTTCTATATGGATGACGGAGTTCAAGCCTGTGGTGAAATGTGATGGTGTGATCCGTGTAGCCACGACCAGCACCAAACCCAGTTTGCTCCTTACGGATGTGTTTTTCGCACGTTTCGTTTAATCCACGAAATAAATTGGCAGCAAGCAAGTTTGACTTAATAGAAGTAAGGTTGATCCCTCTGTGATTTGTGCACAAAATGCGTGAGCTTGTTTTGAAATTGGAGTCGATGTTTACCAAATCCTAGTCATTTAGAACAACCTCACTGATCCAAAGTTTCTGGAGCAAAGCCATTAGCTTTTCAACAAGAGATGATCCTCCGTCTATAAAAGTGGCAGGAGGAAGTTTTTCTGGGTCCGACTGCCTCAATAGGAGACATAATAACTGTCCTATTAACTTCAATCGATGATCCTTTGACTGGGACTTCTTTCCAAGTTGAAACCACAGAAACCATTAACTTGTCGGGCGGCATTTTGATTACTGGTGAATAGTAGGGGATTGAATTTAACAGGACAGTTACTGTGTCTTCTCTTGAAGCGATCGACCAACCTGATCATTACTCACAAGCGAAAGTGGTTGAGCATTCATATATAATAATCCGGTCGTGCCCAGTGTGCGGTCAATGGCGCAGTGGTCTACATAGTTGCCTCATGAAAGCGTGGTCGGAGTTCTAGTCCCGGCAGTGACAAGGATATGCACTACTGATGATCTCTACTGAGAGCGAAACTCGGGTCGAGTGCTTTTTTTCGAAAGGGTCTGACTGGAAGGTTTATGAGAATGCGACAGCTGCGATCGATTGTGGGTAATGTTCGGTCTATGTAAAACAGTTCTTGCTCCTCTGGCCTCTTCCACGATTTTCCATCGTTTACCATTCTCTTCGACTTTGTAAAGACGCACTACCACTTACCGTGTACTTTTTTTTATATAAAAACTAATGTGCTGCATTGGTGGTGACGTCTACCGTTGGACATTCTTATTTCGTAACGTATCCTTTATATCAGTAGCTGATTATGACCTCTTCTTCGTACATCTCTCTAAGCGTACCTCGCATATTTGTTCTTTGCCCATTACTGTTTTACGTCGAAGATTTGCGGGATAAGATTTTAGCATTTCTTCTGTGAGGGACTGGAAAATTTCGAACGTTTACGATCTCAACACCCTGAACTTATTCCGATACTGCAAGCCAGTTGCAGATAAAACGGCCTCCCCCATCCAAGACAATTTTACACACATTTCTGCTAGAGCTGTTTGTGAAGTAGTTTTCGTAACACAACGTAACATTGTCGTGTAGTAATGTGAGTAATATCCATTTTCCCCTTTTTTAGTTTGTTCAATGTGGCGTCGTTTGGTATCGGTGCCTTTTCGATTTCGTGTTGAACGTCACAGGTGCTTTTTGAGCACCGAATCTGACACCCTAACAGCAGAAGAACAAAAGAAAGTGGCAGAAAAACTCACTAATTTTTTTAAGAATGCAGAGGAAAGCATTGCAAAACAGCAGGCTGAAACCGAAATACACCTTTCTAGTACTAAATCTGATCATTCCACCGCTAGTCCAGACCGCCCTGATGAAGATGGCTCATCGGATTTGCTTGAGAAAGTTGATGTTTGTTACCCTTGTTCCCTCTTATTGATTGGCTTCAGAAATCGCTCAACAAAAAGCAACATCCCACTGCCGTTTCCTTTGTGCCTTGGACAATGAGTTGTTTCTTGCAGGAGATGAATATCCGTAAATTACCCGCAAGACGTAACCCGAATGCAGAACAGTCGTTTGCAACTTTACTTCGCAACAGCCCATTTATCCAGCTAGGTGACTTTGAGTCTCGTGAGGTTGGTGCTAACGAATATCGTGTCAGTCATTCTTATTTGTAGCATACAACGGTAGCCCAGTACAGAAGAGACGCCTAAAGTCGGCCTTCCACAGTTTCAGAATTACGTTACTAGGGCTGAAATTAAGTGTGACAATATTATGTGAACAATTTAAGCGTGTTGAATTCAAGGTGTTATATAACGGCCAGCCGACTATTTTTCATTGCTTGTGCAACCTTTATGTTACTGTGACTGGTGATTAGTCATTCTTGTTGGAGTTCGTTCTGTGTGATAACTCTAGGATGTTCCGATGCTATTTTTACGTGTCTCAGTATCATCTTCGGGTGATTGGTTATCAGTTTAAGGTGTACCAAAGGGTTCATCCGATGTTACTGCTTATCATTCAACGACAAGCAGGACCTACACTTGGGTAGGCCGGTAAACAATGATCAGTTGTCTCAGACTAGGCGGGGTGATATGTACATGATCGTTACAATGAGCAAACAAAACTAACGCACCCGAACCCAGTTACTAGGTCGACCGGGACTCAGGTTAACACTAATTCGTCCATACATGCACTACGCAGATCATCCACAGTTTGCCTTGAGTACACAAATGCGTTCATGTGACACGTGACACACGCATGGATAACCATGTACTGCAGACGCTAGCACTTCTGACGAACTGTTCTGTTTGTCCTACTGAGATCGCCAATGCAACTATAGACAACCGACTAGTTTGCCAGATGCGTTGGCGCCAGCAGTTCATAACTGTCGGTACTTGTATGTGTATTCCGTACGGATCCACCCGCATGCTCAATAGTAACTCTTTGGGGCCTAAGTTTCGCATGTGCAGAGGGGTCGGTGTTGGCATGTCCGGGACAACCTGACAACTGGGTCTGGGTGAATTGGTTTCGTTTGCTCTGCGCACCCATCTTGTGCATTCGACCTACATCCTAATAGCCAACTAATCGCTGTCTGTCTGCCTACGCATATGCACATACGATTCTGTTCGCTTTCAAAAGGTATGCAGAAAGGTTGAATAATCTCCTTGGAACATCTAGTTATTTAGAATTACTGTCGAGGCACGTGACATGGGATCATCTTAAGTGAGAAAATTTAAGGAGCACAGTGCAGTAACATCTGGATATATGGTGGGAAGTACCGCTGGAATGGGTGTATATTACTAGCACTGTTTAAGCTTGTAAACGGTATTCATCAAGGCTTCGCGCGAAATGACCTCTGAAACTGCGAACGACTTTGCTGTTACTGCTCAGTGGTGGCTGTCTCTGTTAGATGTTCCTGGAGAGTTCCCGCTTGCGGTACCTGTCTATTCCCTGTTAACTCGTTTATTTGTGACATTTGAATTCGAATGTCTTCTGCTTTTCTTGTTTCCCCGGCTTCCGCAAGTACTAATGGAATGTATCTATTCTCGATGAATCGAGATTACATGGTGCTAATTTCTGTTTCCTAAAGTGAATGGGTGCTTCCTTAGGATTCAGTGCAAGCCGTTGTACTCCTCCGAACCGTGGGGCCGTATTGTGACAGTTGTACCGAATGCATTTTGAAGACGGTACTTAGTCTCAATAACCATTTAAGGTGAATGCATCTGTTGTCGGTTTTCGTTTGCAAGTCAATGACCTTTCTGGTAGTACTCCTTTTTTGGCGTTTAGGCTTAAATAAGGGCATTCAGAATGTCGCTATTCCATCGAGCCATAACAGCCGACGAGTTCAAACAGTACAATATCGTAATTCATTCCTTTAGCGACTCGGTAATTGAAACTGCCTGTTTTATTCTTGGAGTTTAATTTATCGATACAAGCACCTTCGACCTTGAGCCAAACCAGATGGTTTGAACTGCAACAGTTATGGAAACAGTTTCCAGATGTCATCAGAAACAAACCGTAGAAATAAAATTAACGAGTCACGTCATTTTCATCGTTTTATCTAATTAATGTGACATATCTGGTTATGCCGTGCGGCTCGGGAAGCTGTTATTTTTTTTGGAAGTATTTTCAGTCGCTTCCTCACTTTTTTTTCCACCTAGGTGATCGGTGTTGTTATCGAAAACGTGAACGAAACTGATTTGTATATTGATTTTGGGGGTAAATTTCACTGCGTGTGTCCTCAGCCTTCTGAGCAGCACTATCCACGAGGTAGTCTGGTGCGTCTACGTCTACGCGATCCAGAAATGACCAATAAATTTATGATAAATACCAAAGGAATTAGCCTTTGCGAGGCAGACGCTACCTTACTAGGACCATATCGAGGACGTGTTGTGCGAAACCCTACCAATGAAGAGCTGACTGTGCCCACTGTCTATGGAGACAGTCGAAGTGCTCCTCGCCCAGCTACAGAAAATGACAGCGTTTGGTTTGAAAATTGGCGTTTACTTTAATTTTGTTATTTTTCTCGTAAATCTTGTACATTTGCTGTCTTCGTTAAATGCGCAGTTGTAAAATACACTTTTTAGCTCGATGAACATATTCTTATTTTTTCGTCTTTGATTTGACAAATCAATCGTGCATTGCTTTCAGTCTTGAGCCCACCGCTGTGCGCATCACTCAACTAAAACTGTTGGCATATTCTCATTCTCTTCTGTGCTAAGAAAATAGGTAGACATGTAGGTGTCCCTTTTTTCTCCTCTATCATGGTCACTTATGCTGTCTGTGATCGTAATGAGCTCTAAAGTGATGACACCGTTGTGTCATTCAGTGGCAGATGGAAGTTGTGCTCCGTCCTAGTGTGATTTTAGGGAACATCTGTATACTCCTTAAAATTGGAATCCTGGGCACTCTCCCGTGCTTTCTTTTCATTCCTTTCTAATGCACGTACTCGTCCTGTCAAAATTAAAGTACAGCAATGGCACTTCAGTTCTTAATGACCGTGTGTTGGTCACTTGTTCGCGCCTTGTTAGTCTCTCGACTGTAAACATTCAGTCGTCCCACTATATTACGTGCTTGATTCACGATATTCTTCATCCCCCAGCAAATTGTACAGTATGGAAATCATGTGACCAAGTATGTTGAACGAAGTATAGCCCGACTGAATGTTCGATTCAGCTGATATACATGTTACCTCCTTACTCTTCAAAAATTACCCACTAGATTCTTCAGTGTATATGCTCCCAACACGTACGGCCTTTTCCTGACTACCTGCTGCAAGTTTGCACACATGTTAAAACAATATTTTACTGCTTAAGGATTCCTTGGTATCAGAAAATTGTTTCACTTAAACTTAAGGGTCGAGTCTTTAAGAACACATTTGGAGAAATTACTCATCACGCCAACGATATGTGATAGCTAAGGACGGAGCATGTAAGGCGCATTGTAGTCCTTGCCCATCAGTCGTACGTATCAGATAACATCAGGCTGTAAGCAGTCGGGAGGTTAAGTGACGGATGCTTGGCCATGACGATCCTAAGAGTGCATTGGGTTGGGCTATTAGATTGTGTTATAAATGCTAACCAATCACTTACCACCATGCTCTCCTTTCCGAGCTCATCGATGAAAGGTTGGTGGTGGCCAGTCAGTGACTGTGAAAATGTATGTGAAAGCAGCCACTAGCAAATTGTAAATGGTCGATCGTGTTCATTTCTCAGTCAGGAGTGCTCATGACCTGTGGCTGGTTATAGGATGTGATGGTGTTCATTACTTGCATGTCGTCATTCTTTGACTGAATTATCTTTGAAGTATTGGTAATTGATGAAGAAAACTATGTTACGGGCGCCGTCTTTCTCCCTACCGTTTGCCTGCCCGATGCAAAGATGTTGATTGTTTATAATTTGGATAGGATTTCAGCATATCAATCCGTTTTACGTTGAGAATCGAAATTGTCATCGCAGTTGTTTGGCAGTTAAGCGTCCGAGGCGGCCATTAGTATATTGCTGTTAATGGTAGCGATTACACAAATCAACCGTAGGTTTCGTTCGACTTAGGTGGCCCAACCTTTGTAGTTCACATTGTTAAATTTCCTGAATGTTAACGTACTTATTGCATGTTTTTGACTCTCACGATAAATACTTCCCTTCAGGGTTTGATTGGTTCTTCATCAACTCTGATTTGTACTAGTGTTGTGGCCGCAAAATTCGCTTAGCCTGCAAGTTGTTTATTGCACGAACTCCCGTACAGGTTATGGTAAACATGGGACCACGAACACATTGTGTAGCAGTACGTTGTCATTCGTCCTGACAACACTTCCCCCATAGCGCGTACACAATATTCCGGTAGTCGGTTTTGGTCTGTCGTCTTTCTGGCGTTGAGGTTTGCTCTTTAGTTCCCGAATGTCGCTTGTGAGTGGTATATTACTCACAATAGAGACTGCTGCTACACAACACAGGTTAATTTTCAGTGCTTCACGACATTCGCTCACTTATGTGTTGTCCGTTGTAATCATTTCTTCATTAGTGACGATGCACTGATGGGTTTGGAGGGCTTGAAGTTATGTACTTCGAGCATATGATTTCTCATTAAGCTATGATGCTTTCGAAACAGCACTCCAAAGTGCGTTATGCTCACCGGGAACCTCCTGTAGTGTGGAGAGTATAGAACTGTTCCGGTTAGTTCACCGATATCCTTGTGGCATTACTTTATCTACCGCAAGCGAAATCTGCTTAAAGGGAAATTGTCCTTATTTTCACTCTGCACTTCACTGTGGCTTGTGTGTGATGGTTGACGTCGACATCGGTAAGCTGCTTTGAACTCCTTTAATGTAAGTTAGTTGGTCTGATGTATAGTACCTTCGTTGTCGTATGCTCTCTGAGTGATCGGTGCCGGCTGATGCAGGTTAAGATTGGTAGAACAAGAAGTGCGACGTATGGAGATACTGAACAGAGTTGTAAGCATTTTATCAGGTCTGGGTTTCTGCATTGGTTAGTGAATTGGGATGATTTTGCCCATAACAGATGTCAGCTGTGTTCATGTACATTTGTTGTTCTGTCTTGAGTTAGCCTCGTAAGTTGTGTTTACGTTGACCGTCTTATCAAGAACCACTTCTGTTTGGTTTCGTGAGCCTGACGAGTGTAAATGAGTTGTGGAACTCCTGTGAAACAAGGCAGTAATTCCTGTTGAACTCTCCTAAACCATCGCTTATGAATAGAATCTGTCCACCGCTGTTTTGATTTCCGTTCAGCTTTTTCTGCATCGCACTGATGTGTAGGGGCTGGAGCTTTGTAAATTGTGTTTCACGATTACGAACCAGTTGTACTTTTCGTCGTGTGTATTATGTTTTGTTCTTATTTTGTTACACGCGCTGCTGTCTCAACCCATTTGTTCATTTCTTGTGATTGCTGATATATGCCTCTGTGGAATGGACATTTCGTTTACCTATCTCACGGCTTTTAACCTCAATGGTCCTTATAGGAGTCCGCTACCGATTATTCTTCAGGAGATGCCGTCCAGAAGGCGTCTGATTATCCGCCTAATTTTAATGAATATGTTTTGAAGTCTACTCAACAGCTTCCTGTTGGAGTTTCGACTACTGTTAAAGGATATGATTTCAACAATGGCTTGGATTACGAAGCTCTGTTGAACTCGTTTGCATCGATCGGATTCCAAGCGACTCAATTTGGACGGGCAGTGGATGTTATTAACATGATGGTTAGTGTCCTTCTCTTATATTTTTAAATATAATAAAGTTGATTTGTGTGATATCTAGACAGACGGGTTCGCCCGAATAGGATGTACATTATTCTATACAAATATGTATGATGTTCAAGATAGTTCTGTTTCACTGAGGCCGGTTCTCGGCTATTTGCATGAAACTCAGCTACTTAAATTTGTTTGCGTAATACTTACTGCACCATATGAGGAGGCCGAATAGCGTCAATGTGTAATAGCTAAATTGGATATATAATGGTTGGAAAATTGTTACGCGCGCAAAATATATCCGTCGTGTAGTAGTTGGTCGAAATACCAAATATATTTTACGACTTCTTAAATTAGCTAGTTTCCACTGTGAAATTCGAATTTTGTTAGTTTCTGTTATTTACTGTCATTCTGTCACTTTCAGATCTATTTTCTCAATATGCCTTATCGATCTGCTTAGCAGTCAGTTTATTTTAAGACTGTGCACATTGTAATTTCGAATCCTGGTTATTATCCTTTTGAAACCCTTGATAGTTCACTTTTATTTCCACGATCGATCCTACTTATTTCGCGTTTCTTTCCCGAACGTGTTTGTTTTGTTCCTATTTCGATCATACAGCTGGATAAACGTGTGGAGCAACCCGCATCTCTCGAGCAACGACGCCAAGCAGCTGTTTACACGGAATCACATCCGCTCAGACGAATGTCAAATAATTGTACAGTGTTTCTTAGCTATACATCAAACATGGTTTCTTGTGGTGTGCGCGATATCATTCGATTTATTGTACAGTATAATATGGTAAGGAAGTTACGTTGAGTTCCATTTGTCCGTCGATGCTTTTCATGACCGTTTGACAGTTCGCTACCCTACTGAACGGCATCCTACTGTTTGCCTATCTAACTTCAATTATTTTCTACGTTTCAATGCCGCTACACCATATAGCTGGATTATTTTTCCGGGGAAATAATTGAGGTCTTGCTCAAAATGGTGGGCATCACAAACTAGGGCTTCTCCCGTTTCATTTTCTCCATATGCATATTCCTCGGGCATTCTGAACAAGCTTACGAATAAGTGCTCAGGTCTTCTTACAAATTGGAAACCATTGAACACGAATAGGTCGTTTCTTTTTCAATGAACTTAGCTTGAAAGTTTTCATGCAGTATTTTCGTCCATACTCTTGTCTATTGCCTTCAGACGTTCCATTGCAATTCCACGTAAATTTGTAGTCCCAGTGTTTACTTCACTAATTAGTAGAGTGATTATGTTGACGCAGTTTACTGCCATGCTGATTCTGTGTAAAGCACGTCTTCGATTGTCGTTACTATCAGATTTAATTTATTCGACAACTTTCATGGTTCGCAGCCTTCTGATCAGTCTGCTTCACAATAGGGCGTTATAGATCGGTTTTACTTCTATCGCTTACTTTGTTATCTGTATCTAATGTACAATTCTGATGAAATTCATTCTACTAGTTAATTAGCTGAATTTTTCTAAACAGCTCGCGATTTCCGTCCACACTTTTGTATAGTTAAATATTTTGTTATCTACTTATTCCACATTTGTCCATCTGGTACACTCGTCAGGACAAGGTTGGACGTTGCCATAATGTAACAACTTGCGCATTCCTATAACCTGCTAGATTTATAGTGGATTTTTACATTCTCCTTCCAGGTTGACGTTCTCGTCACCTCCGCCGGTGGTATTGAAGAGGATTTGATCAAATGCATGGCACCGTCTTACATAGGCGATTTTGAGCGTTGGCCGGGAGCACATTTACGCGAATTGGGTGTGAATCGAATCGGGAACATCTTAGTCCCAAATGATAACTATGTGGCATTTGAGGAGTGGTTGATGCCGTTATTGGATGACATGTTGAAAGAACAGGAAACTGAAGTAATTTGTCTATTTACTGATTTCTTGTGTTCGATTGAAGCATTGGGCGTTTGTGGAACTGGTTGAATGTTGAGTAAGCAAATGTTGCCGATCTTTTGGACAGCCGATTGATCAGTAATGTGTGGAATGTATGCAGCTAGACAAAATTACCATATATATGTATATATGATTAATTATAAATGATGAACACTGAGTAATGAATATTTATTGTGACGTTTCAAATTCACACTAGGATCCGTTGTCGAACAAAGTGACGATGGAAGAATTACACATCGGTTGCCGGCTCGTCAACATGTTTGTCTGTCTGTGTCTCATCTTCCCCTTATTTGTGTGACCAATGGGATGTAGTGAGTGTCGATGTTGAAAGCACTGTGAGAAAAGATCACTGCAAGTACTGATCGTTCCTGTCTGCTAGTCCGATCACCTAGGCCTACGGCAGTTTGACCTCATGACCTGTAGTTGCCCAGTCTTACCAAAGCTGCGATTTCTAATCTGCTCATATCAGTACTAAGTCGTGTTCGTGTAAAGGTATCTTCAACTATTTACCAGTTTCACATACGTAGGCCTGATCTTACTTTTGGCAAGGAATAGAGTATATTGTACCCACTCATTCATGCGCTTCAACCGGATCTTTGATTTTACAATGCTTATTTCGAAAGCTGTTTACTGGCCAGTGGGCGGTTCTGACTCCAGATTTTCCCATGATGCGCTCAGTTGCCTCCGAGATTCCGTTCATATAAAGCAAGGTGGTGACCTTGTTTGTAGTGTGGTTAGAAAAACTACAATCAATCGGGTGTTAAAACATGTGTTTATGAGTGGTCTGAGGGTAGCCGTTTGACGTGAATAACTTATAGGGATGTTCTCTTTCCCTTTTTGTAGTTCAGGCGTACTGTAATGGTTGGCTACTCGACGAACAAGATTTCCATACGACCCTTTTTGTGTGTGACCGGGTGGTTACTATTGAACGACAGTATAATTTCGATGGTTGTTGGTTTGTGATATACGGTCGTCTGCATGGTTCCATCAAGTTATCTCAATAATAGTACATCTAAGAGTGCCATTGATGCGTTGGTTTCTACTTCCTTGGTGAATTGAAGTTTCGGTAATACCTTATTGATGTCCTTATGGAAATTGTCGATCTCCGCACGTTTAATGATAACAACTGTATCGTACGCGATCTCAGCCACAGTGTTGGACGGTACTTCTGGAACGCAGTTCGTTCTTTCTTCAGCAAGTGGTACTGATAACGGTGATGCCATAAGTGCTTCTTCTTGTTGTTGACATACTGTATCTTCAAGTTGTATGTAGGTTTCTGTGCAAATTTGTGCTAGATCTACGACGTCGGCTCTATAAAATTTGGTGTATTCTTGCCATTGCACGTCATCTCGCAGCCTATCGGCCAGTGCGTTCAATGTTAGTGTTTTTCGGGATGCAAATGAACAGGAAGCGAACGTCGGACGACACCGTTACTTTCTCATCTTGTAATTTCAAGCTCCGTACCTTTTTGACGAAGTTGGGGTCACTGAGTATATATGAGAGGCTGTTAATGAGTATCGCTCGAATTAGTCTGCAGAGGCATCTTGATAGTTTATAGGTTAGAGCTCCCTTGGTTGAAACGATCAGTATCAAGAATGTGTTGTCTTTGTGAACTTTAGACAGTCTGTAGAATCTCGGAATTGGGTTCACGGTAGCTTTGAGTTTTACCGTGATACTGTCAATGATTTTGTTTTGTTTTCTGAGAGTCAATATTCCTCGGCTTAGTTTGTTTTTTAGGGTTTTGCTAGGAACTTGCTTTCCGTATAGTTTCGCATATACGGTTGGGTCATTGAGCAAATCTTAAGCTTTTGACACATAATCGCTTCTGTTTAGCATGACAATAGCGTTATCCTTTTCAGATGATAGGACAATGATGTAGGATATCCGCACCAAATTGAGTACGAATGAAGTCAAACAGTTTGGGCGTCGTGTTTAACATGTTATTGATAAATGGATTGAGAATAACACAACGTTATGAGCAAGTTGTAATACTTTACGTTTCAACCACCTCGGGTGGCCTCTCTCAGGAGTATTGTCACACCTCTGAGGAAGGCCATCCGAAGTGGTTGAAACGTAGAGTATTACAGCTTGCTCGTAACGTTGTTTTATTCTCAATCCATTTATCAATCGGACAATGATGTTTTTGTCGCCAATTAATGATTTCAGGACGGATTCCTCTTTAATGGTCTTTTTGGTCCGAGCTGCCCTAACTCGTTAGCGGTTGTCATCATTCAGTAGATATCTCTGTAATCTGGCTTCGAATGATGCGACGAAGTCAGCAATTGTAGCGTCCTTGATGTTAAAATTAAGGCCTTTTAGAAGGACTACTCTCTCGTCGTTCGTCAACTGCTGATCGAACAAGTTATGGGTCCGCTCAGTTTTGGATTGTCCTGAGCCATATTGTAACGAAAAGGCGTCCAATAAAGCACAGTCTTTGTTGTCCAGCTCGCTGGTTGCCATGCTACGCGCTTACTCGCGTTTATGAATCAGAATCCCCGTCCATAATACCCCCGGTTTCCGCACGCACGTCGTGTGCACTTCTGTCCGATTTGTTTGTGTGACTGACGTCTTGTATCAGGGGTTTTCCGCCTACCATTCCTCTTTTGTTGGTCCGACCTCGTTGTGCGATGACTCTTCCTGTCGACCGTGTTGTTCTTAATCTACCCACTGTGGGCTTTTACCGTATTTCACAACTGCGTCGAGATATTCCATCGAGTGTTGGAATAATCGCACCTCCGATCTGGTCATCCATCCCATTTTGCGTGCCATGTCTCGCCTGTTGGTCTGATCCAGTTGTGCGACGACCCATCCGGTCGCCCATACTGTCGCCGATTTTCTCGCTTTGGGCTTTTGGGCGTACTCCCCTCCCCTTCGCTACGAAGTATTCCGCTGAGCGTTGGTATAATTGCCCCTTCGGTTTGATAATCCACCACAACATGTCTGTTTAAACTTTGCGTTCAACTTCGTCCGTTTCTTAGAACGATTGTGGCTGGTTGTAATTACCATAGCTTCTAATAGTCTGGGCGTTATTTTTGTCCCCAGATAAATAACTGCACTTGCTTTTAAGAATCATTATCTCCTGACGGTGTGAACTATGTTCTACGAGCATCATTTATTAAGTCCCGCCTTATTTGGATGGCCTAGTGTTTTGTAACTCCTTGGGCATTTCCAGATGAGACTGGCGTGTTTAGTCGTATGCTCTTCGGGTAGACTTTGGGACGTATACAGTTTTGTAGGTGTAATAACTGTTCACATTTGGAGACTTCACGGATCGTATATATATATATATATATATATATATATATATATATATATATATCACGTTGGTGTAGTTAGCATAAAGAATTATGGCACACCACGATAGAAAAACGAATATAAATAATACAATCAGGTACGGTTTAACTGTTTGTGACAAATTTAAAATTCCTGGAAATCGGTCATGGAGATGTATGCACTGGTGCCATATAAGGACATGCATAGCATGCTGACAAGTAACGTTAACGTTAGAAATAATAGTTTACTATTGTTAATCTGTAAGTAGTGTGAAAGGTAAATGTGAAATTAGAATTCCCATGATAGGCACATCAGACCTTCACGTCGATCTTTGATTCCGATGGGATTTTCTTTCCGTGGACCGGGTAACCTAGCTGATATCTTCAGTTACGGGCTGCTAATTTAAAGTGTAGAGTTTATTTCTACCAGTTTCTCTGTGCACATCAGGCTTGCTTACTGTTGTCCGTCAGTAGGCTGTATCAGTAAAGGTGTCAAAACTAAAACATATCAATTTGTTGAAGGTTGTAAGACTGCTATACTGTTTAAAGTCGCTAATCAGATGAAGTAAGGTGTTTGCAATCAGGGTGTTGTAGGTAATCGAGATCCCACTTATCTCAGTAGTTATGAGGTCCATCACCAGTCTCGTAACCATGACCTTGGGCTCTGTTTGCTCTCTCCGTCTTGGAACAAGTTTGGATAGTTTGACAGGAACCACTCTTAACTTTATACAACATGTAACAGTAGCGTTCAGCAGTTGGTTGCAGGATTCGTAGATCCACTTTTAGCTTTTATCATTGATGGAAGTGCTTGGGAAACATTTCACTTTTGATAACTTCAACGGTTGTTTCGTGTTGCTGTGACGCTCACCCTTCGCTTCATTGTGAAGTATTTTGAAAAACTCAGGCTTGTGTTTTAGCATTCAATATAGATCTGATGGATTCCAACGTCATTATCGCGTTCACTCTTCAGTGACAGATCAGTTAGTGGAATAGCGTGCTCTTATAATGAAGGAAACAGAACGGAGGAATGGACGGCGACGTGGTGCACATCACGTCAATGCATATACAGGTTAAGCCGGATTGAGTAATGTTTGTTTTCCGACTGCCGTTCATCACCATACTATTGAGAGAATGTAATAGAATTGAGATTATTTAGTAGGGTTAACAGGAGTTTGGATGCAGACACGCTGTGGGTACATCGAACAAAAAAACACAAACATTACTGTATACATCCAGGGTTCTCGTTTTCACTGGTGGTTTGGTTTGGTTGGTTATCCTGCTGCGCTTCCGACTGTTAACCTTTTAATTAAATAATATTCACTGTTACAGACACCATTCGTATAATCGGTGTATGGTCCATTAATTGCAGGCTGTGTAGTTGGCAAATTCCTCGTTTATTCCAAGTTTTTTTGAATCACGTTGACAACCCGGCATTTTCTCAAACGGTTACATGGCATAATTTCAGTCACACAATCGATTACGGTTTCTTCGTCTTACGACTTTGTGGTGTTGACTTCTCTTTAATTGACGTGTGTGTATGGGTGTGTGTAAGACTAATGTAGGTTGTACGTAGTTTACATAAATTGTCCTCGTTCAATTTGTTTGTCTCATTAATATGCTGGTATATGTAAATGTATAGTGCTTAACGTTGCCTAGTTGATATTTTGATGTTTTATAAAAGCATTCCGGTTTGCGTTCCGGGTGAAGTCCGGATCGAACAAGCTTAATGGAGAGTCAGGATTGATGCAATCACGGATGCCTAACTGTTTGTGCGGACTTCCCTTTGGTACTCAGTTCAATCTTGATCATAGCAGAAGCAAAACGTGTTGCGATGTGTCAACATATGGTTTATCTTCATCAATCGCAAACATAAAACGTGCGAATTATATGCATCAAGCTAAAACAGACAGGGAGTGAACACACATACGTTCGCACTAAGGATTAGGTCAACACCACAGCCACCTGATGGGTTCCTTCAGACAAGTTTACACACGCAATGCTGATTAGTGATCAAAATAGCCTCGCCCAGCACTAATAACTGTGGCTCCTGATTGCCTGATAATATTTTGAATGAGCTAAGTATACCGACTTGGTTATCTGTTGCCATGACGTGTCTAGCAAGAGTTTTTCGCGGCTGGCTCACCGGTTTGAGGTTATTACACCAGTACTTGTTTTTTAATGTTCACATGATTTCATTTTCCTCTGATGGAAGTGAACGCAACGGTGGCTCGACTGTTTTATATGCACTCATCAATGAACTTGTGGTTGGCTTGTTACAAAATTCTGCTCGTCATAAAACAACATATGGCAAACAGTATCTTTGGTTTTCATGTAGATTGAACATCACCCACAATTGATCGCAGCTGTCACATTCCCATAGACTTTCCAGTCGGCCCCTTTCGAAAAGAAGGTACCAAGGTGAGCGTCGCTGGCAAATGACTGACAGAAGTTATAAAACCTCGAAAAAAAGATGAACGAATGCAGTGCCTTAGTTCAAACCGCTAAAAGGTAGGATATCTTTTCATTTTCACGATTCCATAGAGACCATCTGGCAAATAATATCAAACATTAATTAAAGTCCTTCCTATGTCGTACGTACGTGTTTGTGCAGTTGCTCTTAGTTCATACCACTAAAGGACTAGTCATACACAATCGCGAATACATTTCGGCTGACCATTATTTCTCACGTTTTCTGCCAGCTCACTAACAGTTGTAGTGAGGGTTACATGACGGGACGGAACACTTATTCCAACCAATAGAACTTCTCGAAGTGAATGAAAATGACTGCTCACACAACTTTAAATCGGTACACCGCTGCTTGATAAATCATTTATTAGAATATTAGACGCATCCTAACAATAGGTCATCAAGCTGACCAACATAATGATTATAATCATTCCCAGCTTTGAACCGTACTTGTGGATACAACGACTGGGGTTGCCTCTGATCCTAGCAGTGATCCACCAGATTACAAAGTACAGATGAGCCCAAACGTTTAGCCAGAAAAAAATAGAAAAAAGCTAAACAAATAAAAAAATATCGAGTTTTCACGCAACGGAACAGTAAACAGGTTTGTGCATACATGCTTGGCTTTGATTGCGACACAATGCCTTGTCAGAGAATGACTTCATCGAGCGGTGTTGATAGTCGCGAAATCCCCAACCAAGTAAACTGCACCTACCAACCTTGCTTACCGGAACAGTCAAGGGTTTCATAACGCGTCGCGTAGCTGACTTACAGTTTCTTCCCATCAATAGCAGCCACGCTGACCAATGTGTGATGCACCAGACGCTCCGTCGGTATACGGGGTATGTGTCCCAACCAGCAAAGATTGTGCATTTTCACTATCTCGCTTATCGATCTCGAACCTGCACATTTTGCAGACGCGCACCGACTGATTGTCGCGTCGCAGATGTAGTCAGTCCATTTGATACAAGTTAGCTGGCAGAAAGAAGGGTGTTTGAATACTGAGATAATATATGCATCTTCCTTAGGAATGTGCCAGGTCTCCGGTCCATAAAGAGAAACTGATCTGACACGCAGTTTAAACTCCACCCTTAATAAACGAGTAGATTTCTTTGCAACATCACATATAACGAGGGTTGGCGAATGCACGATTTGCTTTCGTTATTCTCGTGGACACCTTGTCAGCAGTGCTACAGGCTGATGAGGTGACACTAATCAGATCGGCGAAGTGATCGGCAGTTCCCAAAGGTCTGCTTCCAGTAACAAAGATAAAATCAACGCTAACCCTGTCTTATTGAAAAGTACACTTTGAAGGTGCACTGTATACCATACTGACCGGCCATGACGGATACAGCATGGTCTGCAGGTTCTCCGCAAAAGAATTGAGTTAACCTTGTCGTCCGCACTGTTACGTGAGGCTACCAGTTGTTGGTGAGGCTATTCTGATCAGAACTCACCAGTCAGCGTGGACTTAATCCTTGGTGAAAATGTATTTATGTCCACTCCCTGTCTGTCTTTGCCTAGTGTCTACAGAAGGCATGATTTATGTCTGCGACCGGTAAGAATAAAAGAACTATTGGCTTCGCAACACACGTTTTCTGTCTGTTCTAATGAGATCGTTAAAGAAAGCCTGGTGTTTCATGCCCTGTGAGTTATCAGGATGTGATTTGCCGCGGTAATCGTG
>LUCH01006843.1:0-17559 GCA_013368495.1 Paragonimus heterotremus
GTACTACTGTGTGTCAGTTATTTTCATTTTTTGTAACTTTTTATTTCTCACTCACTCCTGAGTTGTATATAGCGTTTAGATCCACTACACACTACAGGTCACGGTTGACCGTATTTATGAGCACATCAAAACGAACTATCTTACACTGCTTCCCCCGACTGATATTCTGGGGGACACCTTGTTACTCTGCACCAAGAATGCCAACTGTTGTTTCCGTTCGTCCCATCGTCAAACAAATGCAGTAGCCATCGGAAGTCCATCTGGCCCCATCTTAGCAGACCTTTGTGTATTAAGAAGTGAACAAGAGTTAGTTAGGGAGTTAGTAAGCCCGTCATATTGCAAGTATTGTGTAAGCAACACGTGAGTATTCAGTTAATTTAAACAATGATAGATAATCCAGTATACCACCTGAATAGCTGTCCCAACTTGAAGATCACTCATAAGTAGTCGAGAGGATGGTTTGATTAAAATAGTTGTTGAATCTGTTGAAGTTCGTCTGGTACGTTTGTCACCTTTCGTTTGATATGATGCAGGACGATGAATCAGTTGACGTATGTTTGGTTTGTTTTTGGAAACTCGATCCTAAATTTGTCTTCATTTGTCTTCGCTGTCTGAAGTAAACGATCGTGATGAATTTCGTACCACAACTGCACACAAAGTGTTTACTTTCTTCTTTTTTATAACCACTATTGTTTATAGGCTAAAATTTCCTTCTTGCTTTTGTTTGACCCGTTCTCATCTTCATCTGTACCCGATTGTTTTAGTGAGGTCAGTTCTCGTTGACTGGTGGCTGTTTGTGAACATTTGCTTAGTGACTCTATTTTGAAATCCTTTGTAGGATAATTTGTGTACCCGGTTGATTCACATCCAAGGTGAGATAGTACCTTTATTGTAATTTTACTAAACTGTATGGTATAAATTCCAATCTTTTCCATCGTTTTTTTCATGTTTTTTCAACTTAGAAGATAGTCCCATTAACCCGATCGTCTGAATGGGCGTTGTTGGAATTGTCGAGTACGTGTTACTGAGTGAATTACCCTAAATCGCCAGCAGCGACGTAACAATAGTTGTTAGCAAATAATCAATGTGATTTGGTCAGTGTTTAAATTTCAGTAGATACACACGAGTCCAACGTAAGTGAACATAAGTAAACTGGCTGTTCACGCAAGCAAGACAAACCTATACATAGGCGAATCATGGGAACAAAGTATACTACAGCACATTTGTTCCACACTTTAAAGGTGATATTAAAATGTTCACAAACTGACACAGTAAACTAAAGCGCATAGTCGAAGGGGTGTTCAAGGTGAAAGCTGATTTACACAACACTGCTTGTTGATGGTAGTCATAATGTACAACAAACGACCCAGCCGTTAACAATTTGGAGTGACGTTGAAAGCCATGCTCAGAAGTTCAAAACCTACTAGTTTTCATACGAAAGGGATTAATCTGTGGATTCTACCTCACATTCTGCTTACTGGTTGGTAACTGCACAGAAAGTCTCGCAGACAGAACCAAAAGATGTCTGATCTCCAGAATAAAGGAACGTTTGCCTAAATTGGTGGAGAGATCCAGTTTTCGAAGTCAGTAAACATGTCCACACCACAGATTACGTTATTCATTAATTTTGTTCGTTTGAAATTCTATCAAGCCATTCCCACTCAAGATTCTTACTATTTGCTGACGTGTTCGTAGTCAATCAACTCAAGCCAACTTTGGGTGTTCGAGGAAACTTGCTTCTGGACGTAAAGTTTTCAAGGACTTGAGACCGTCTCGCAACCCATAGACAGATCATTCGCCGCCCCAGTAGTTTTCATTAAGAAAGCCGATGCTATTACGAATATTGATGAGTTTGTAAAGAAGGCTTGGATCTAACAACTCTCTGTGATATCTATTTTGTTCGAATGTCTGAGGAGAATCATCTGTTTTCAGACCACATTTTTCAATCTACACAACAGGATCTACTTTCCGGAAATGGGATACTTATTACCTAGGGTGAAGTAATATCTTCCAAAATGGATGCCGAACACCATTGACCATACCCCTACGGTTGGTTTAAGAGACATATGCTGCATCTGGACCTGCAAGTCTCTGTCTTGATCATCTTTAACTGCCGCACTTTGGCCTGTGAGTTTATTCGCTTGGTGCACTGGATAGCGTGGGTTTCTACAGTCTAGTCAGCCGGGTGACCTTTATCAGTCTACCGTGAAGACAACTGTCCGGCTGCGAGCATTGAATATCGTCATTTGACTGGAGAGTTTGGCCAAACACGGGTACTTTAAAAATGACTAATAACACTACCACTACTGGAGCCAACGTTTCATATCACTAACCACTGTCTGGTTACACAGCTTATCACATACCCAAGAAGAAGAAGTTAGCAGGGTCAAGTGTGTCGCTTTTTCCAGTACTAGCAAGTGTGATAAAATTGGAATTGAACGGTATAAAGCTCATCTGATCGAACGGCGGATAGCAATCTTAGTCAAGCTTCCGGAAGGACTGCAAAACAGATAGGTAGCTTTTGGGTGTCTGTTGTTCTGGTCAACACCATTTATGTCAGCAACTAATGGTTCATCAACTTTGTTAGAATGTCTCGAAGCAGTAGGCCAGAAATAAGATAGAAAAATTATCTGACGACTATTTCGTGGTCCCAGTTAATCCTCGACATGTACCAGTTCCTGCTTAATTTGTTTAGTATGACGGGGATGGAAAAAATTTCATTTCAACCGATGTTCAAAATGTACCCCGTTGTTCTACTCACATGAAACCGTTCGTCTGAGAAATGACGCCATGAACTTCCACAGAATATTCGCATTTATTAAAATACATCCTCGTTTGCTAGGCAACTTTGATTAATCGAGCGGTCCTCGCTTATTACGATATAGACTGTACGGTTTCGATATTCCCTGGGGAAAATGCCAAAGGTTATAAGATTCGACGATTTTGGAGACTATCTAACCTTTGCTGCACTAGTCTGCCGATCTATGATTGAGGGTGATGTTGCATATTTGCTATCCCCCGGAATGAATTCAAACGCGGCACTCGTGACATAAGGCATACGTCAGTCCTACTGAGTTCCTATAGGTTATTTAACGGACAGAATGCATCAGTAAATTGAAAGTTTACAACTGGTGACGAGTTATTGGCTCTGCTATTGTTCGGCTCGGCTCAGCTTGTCATTTGTTTGTCTTATCGTGTGACCCACTTAAGCATATTGGTTTACTGCTGTGTTCCTTGTAACACAATCCGACGTTACGCTTTGCCACACGAACTGGTTGCTGAGCTGACACTCCAGTTTGCTCAAGTTGTCGATACTAATTGAGCGTAGTCTTCCGTTATTCATTGGTTGACCCCTTATTGATGAGTTTGTCCAACCAAATCCCTCTTCAGGTAGTACTGAGGGGGTTGGGCATCATAACTGGTCAATATACAGCAACGCTCTTCCATTGTAACCGATCGAAATTCTTCATCCCGTGCTCATCTCTTGCGGAGACCTCATGCCCTTTTAAAACGATAAACAGGAATTAAAAACTAGGTCTGCAAAATGCGTTCAATAAACATCAGCCTCAAAACTATGTTCAAGAGCTTCTAGCTCCCATTATTTCTGCAAAAACCGTATGTTTTTGGATTAAACTGTGTTGAGGAGCAGAAAATTGCCATGTTTGTCAAACATGAGGCTTCACTAAATCATTTATAAAAAAAACCATCGGCTCATTGAGGAAGACAGCTAAAGGATTGTCGATGTTGGCCAAACACTTCGGGCAGAATGTTTCTCACTTATCCATATCGTCGGAATAGCGTGATTGCAGGATCTTTTCAAAAAAAGCTGTCGTAGAAGTCACCATTTCCCCGAAAATATGGTGTGACAAGAAGACTAACAAAGTACACTTGTCAGCAACCTTAACCGTTGATATGGTCGTATACTTCTGCGGTCTGCACGATCGTCTTCAGCCGTCGTGACAACTGTCGTTGTCATCATGACTACACGCCTAGACTGAACTGTCTGGACTTTTGTCTGATCCATTCTTTTTGGCTTTGCTTTGCTGCTAGTCGTAAACCCTGACCGCGTATAATCCGTACCATGTTGTTTCTTTGATCATTATTCCATCTCCGTTTACGCACTCGTAGACCGTAGATCCGGTCACAGTAGAAGATAAGAACGATAATCTTTCAGTATTTTCTACAGTTATGGTAGGAAAACACTTGCCGAACAAAGTACTGAATACCAATAACCGTCAATCCTACAGCTTGATCGTTAGTCAGGCGGAAGAAGCTTGGCACACAGTCCAGCTACATCTGCTGCGTATAGTCAACTGACAGAGACGGACACTTTTATTGAGATTCGGTATAGCCACGTCAAACTGGAAATGTAAACTATATCTGTGTGTTCAGGAGAAGTGACAGACTTGTGTTTGCCCTGCTAAGCAAAGACTTCGTCTGTGTTTATTGCGGATTCCTTGTTTATGTGCTTATTAGAATTATAGTAACTCTCTTTTCTCCTCATATTAAGCTTTTGGCTGTGTATCAACTGAATAAGATGCTAATACATTTGTGGGTGCCGTAAATAGTGCCTTGCCAACATTGTTTATTTTGATCACAGTCTTCATGGGGAAACAACATTCGCCTTATAGTTTTAGCTAATGACCGTTTTACAATTGTCCGTGGTCCCATAACTTTTCGTTTTCTGATTGGTTTTATTGTCATACCGATCATAGATGCGTTTATCATGTTACGTCCGTTTCGGTACCGTACTGAGTATCACCATCTTGTCCAAGTTTTCATGTTCTGTTTTCTGACTGCGTATGTTTGTTTGGGTTTAAATGAGTAATCTATCAACAAACCTCCTATGACTTCTCAAGTTTCCGTTAGCGATTAATTTAGTAAAGGAAAAGACGTGTTCTTTCGTGTTATCAGGATAGATCGTTTGATAGGAAGGATTAGCAGGTAATTAGCAACTGTCTGCTTCCAGAACAGAACCGCAGAAAATCAGATCTGAAAAATTTGTACTGTAAATGTGAGCCCCTCTAGATGACTGGAGTGTGACGATGGTGGGCGAATGAACAATACTACTGACTAATAGTGGGACTTTTTTTCGAAACCCGCCAGTATAGAAAAATGAAAAAGATAAAAATAAGTAAAGCAACTATTTTCCCCAAAGGTATGAACAGAATGGACACAAACGATTTATTCACATTGTAACGCTCGAGCACATTTTGCTGCATCTCATCAGATACATAGTGCAGAATGCGAGTTCATACATCAGAATTCACTGAGGGTTGTGAAGTCAAATAACATAATCAGCAATCACACAAACACGTACACACAACAATACACATCACTTGCCAGGGCAATCTGATACTGAAGAGCAAGTTTTTCTGCACTCAGTGGGTTAGCTTCCATTTGTTAGTCGCCACCGTCTCCCGGAACAGGAGAATCCCTTAACTTTTTGTTGCATAACGTATCTGAAAAGCCTTCTTCATGTTCATTTGGGGTCTACAAGTCAACAGGTGTCATGCGATCGACGACATCAGTTCCTCGTGCGTTTTTACCTTCTGATCTGAATCTGGCATTATCCCATTCATGTACGTATTCCAGACCAAACCTGGAATGTGTTCGCTGACCCGATTACGTAACTGCCGCTCCGTCCTGCCTATGTAAGTGGCCATGCACTCACACAAGAATTCACAAATGATGTCAGATTTGGCAGTAGGTGGCAGCGGTGTTTTCAGTGGTGATGTTGGGACGAGGGTGGTAGTGCACAACCTCACCAGCTGGGCTGCGTATAACGTACACGAATGCGATTGCGAGTGAACTGGTACATAATTAGGGAGACAGAACAGCCTGATGAATTACGTTTATGGTTACAAAGACCTGATTCTGTGGTAGTTTGAACTGAACACATCTGAGCACAGATTGCTAGAGAACTAGTAACTGTTAAGTAGTTGAGTTATGACAGCATCATACCGTATGTACAGTTATTCTTCATTCTGTTGATTAACCATATATCACTACTGTACAAATACACATACACCTCACTTTTGTACAGTAACGCTTTTGAATCACCTCTCAGAGGTTGTTCAGATTAAATAAGTTGACCTTGCATTACTCCAAATTTGTGCACATCCTTCTGCTTGCGCAGCCGTTCGACGATACTACATATATCTTTCATCTACACTTTCGTCTAACTACACACATCATCGCAGCTCTCACTATGCTTCAGTAGTCTAGGGTAACTCCGCAAAACACGTGCTTCTCGGATACTGGTAATTCTGAATGTTGTGATGGTTATCTCGAATGTTTGTGAGTCCTGTTCTTTGATTATCGTAACTTGCTCAAACTCTGTACATTTCTGGTTGCATCAATTCATTCTGTTGTCACTGATGGCCTAGTGATGTACGTAGGCGTTTACTTAGGTTATTCGGTAACTCGCTCTTGACTACTATAGACTGTGGTAACAATGTGGCGTTAGTCGGAAAGAATTCTGCGGATAATCTGCGTGCCGTTACAGACAAGTTGTGACTAGCAACATTATTCGGCTGAGGAATGAATTACTTACCCTGTCTCTTCAAACATATCGGGAGCCTTCCGAGCTAATCTTGTGGGAGTATGGAAGTCATTCAGGACTTTTGTTTGTACGATGCATGCAGTGGAAATCAGACCTAAAACATCGTGTGAGTTATGCACGTTTACTTAATGAACGCATAGAAGTAGAAACCACTTGAGGTTCCAAGTCCAACATTCTCCTGGAACTTCACAAATGAAGTTCTGACAGAGTGACCGAGTACTTACAAACAAGCAGTGTCGACCTGCATTGTACTATTCCAGTTTGGTTTTGTAGTTGCCCACAATGAAATCAACCGAAAGATATGTCCGCCCGAAAAATAGTATCTAAGTTTGAAAATACGCAACCATCCGTAGCTGTGGATGATGCTGTCGTCAAACTTTAGGGGAAAATTTCAGCTTTCCTTAACCAGCATACTCAACAACGCCCACGCCTACACAGCGTGACGTCGAAAGTATGTAGTCATCGTCTCGCCCTCTCACGTGGCGCATCACGTGACAAGCTACACAAGTGTGTAACATGCCGTTTACCAGTGTGAACAGGGTCGCACAGATAGTCTGCCCATTCACGGCCCCTGCTCATGGAAAGAAATGTAAGAGAGCACCGAGGGAAACGGAACAAACAAGGCCAAATTGTCTCTGTAACCCTCGTCTTGCCTTCCCAGTCTGTCCATCACATGTCAAGCCGTATGGTCTAATTTACGCTCCATGTACCAACCAGCAAATGCGCGCTCACAGATTCATCCGGCCTAAAACTCTATTCCAAGTCCGATCGTACGCGCGCATGGTCAGTAACGACGCGCTCAGTCAACTGTAATACTCCAAGTGAGTGTTATTTGATGTAATTAGGGAACAGACAAGAAAGACGCATTTGGGTTCAGACGGACGTTAGAAACCAACAAACACAAGTGAACAGGCAGAACACATGCGGGAAGAAGCAAATGCATCGAACTTGAGCACCACTCCATACGGTAACTATAGAAAGCATGGAGATCACATCTTAATT
Source organism: Paragonimus heterotremus (assembly GCA_013368495.1). Classification (NCBI taxonomy): domain Eukaryota; kingdom Metazoa; phylum Platyhelminthes; class Trematoda; order Plagiorchiida; family Troglotrematidae; genus Paragonimus; species Paragonimus heterotremus. Next base: position 7,568 of record LUCH01006843.1, read on the forward strand.
GATCGTACTCAAGATGTCACGGATAAGAGATACCCTAAACAGGGACATGCTTTCTAGACAGAGCGTTGACAGACTTACACGAACGCGGGGGAACCGGAGAAGCTGAATGTGTCCCTACAATATATGGTTGGCGGCATCCGAAACGGATTAGCTTGTCAAAATGACCGAAGCCAAAGGACGCCGGCGCTTTAAACCATCACCCCAAGTGGCTTGCGCTGTACCACATGTGATTCAACTCACACACCAGTAGGTTTGTGAGTGAGGTCTTTGTGCCCAGCCGGCCAATGCTGATTGGTCAGCATGTAAAGGAAATCCTTATCTCCCGGAAAATAAAAACACAGAGAGACTGCAATGAAAAGATCTATACTGATAAGAAAGACATGTGAAATGTAGTACAAGAAGCGTTTCAGTATACGAGTGCATGCTAGTGCAGTCTAAAGAGGATACAGTTGAAAAACAAAATTCAAAGTTGAACTGTGAGAAGATCAGGCAAACGATTCATCACTCAACACACCAACAAAGCTCAAGAAAAGAATGGGTAGAAGACTACAGACACTCAAGATTCCGAAAAAAAAAGAGTGAATTAGTTGCCAAACGACCATGGTCTTGGTCGATTCAATAAGTAGAATGGATATACTTATATGACGTACCTGTGCTTAACGTACTCGTTGTCTCTTCACTGACGGTGCACTATGAGTACACTGATGACCTACTAATCTCAAACGGCCAGTGCATTCGCGGCCGCACACATCGCAACGCCATATAGTCATGTCACCACGACCTATGACACTGATGGTTCCCTTGCGTACCGCGCGCTTTCGTTCTCTGCCAAACAATAACTGTTCGTTGAACTCGCGGACGCCCGACCGAATTGTATTCCTCCAAGCATACACAACGAACACCTCACAACGGACGCATCTGCTTTTTGTCTGGCAGCTCCCCTTTGGCAAATCTGACAGGGTTCAAGCTGCAACGACTGAAGTTGCAGTCAGCACAGCCCTCCGGATCAAAACAGCACACAAGTCTGACCACCACGCCAATGTAGCAGAAACGATCAGGCGATCACACACACACAATCATTGAATGAATGAAGGCCGATTCTACAATTGTTCCTACACGTGACCCAAGTTCGTTGGTTTCGTTCTCCGCCAAATGTGAATTACCTTGATAAACGTGGAATAAGAAACTGTTCCACTTCGAGCGGTGCTACACCCTGTTTTCACTGAATGCCTTTCAGATCAACAGACGCGCGCTTGACAGTGAACAGGAAAAGCAGGCTGGAACAGGGACCCTTGGGCCTCTGCCTCGAACCCGTGTTTAAATAGCTGAAATTGCTGAAAATCAAAGCGAATTCGCACGGCCTAAGTTTTTCAACTTTTTACCCAATTGTACATATGATTTAAGCTTTCGGTGACTGTCAAGCTTTCAACGAACAGAACTGGGTAGGGAAATTGCGTATATTTGAATATTGTATGCAACGTGTCTGTTGATTAATGCAACTAATCACCAGTTGCAATTGGTTTCAGTTTTTCCCAGGCCCCCTGTGATCTTTTATGTAAAGGTACTTAAGCTTAGTTTTTGTACTGGTTCCCACTAGGGACTTTATTTGACAGGCATACTACTCTCGACTCACGACTGGTTTATCCGTGCAGAACAGATCATTAATATTTTAAAACATGCAGCATCATTTGCGAACAGTATAGCGCAAGTCAAACTTTCGGAAACTAAGAGGCAGGCGTTAATTTCTAGAAGACCGGGAGCTGGAAGTTACTGTTGAAAACCTATGTACGTGCATTATGAAGGATGTGCTACCGAAGAGAATGTGGCAGCAGTACTGACATGGATTTGGATGCAAGTTAGAAGTGCAGAATGATGATTGCTTTTGTGGTTCTGAGTTTTCACGCACCCTGTGATGGATATCTAGTAATAAACAACTTTCCTGTTCAAGCGTCCCTGGCAGTTACGACAAAAACACGGTGTATTAGTCTTCAGTAAAATGATACATAGTTCATCGGATAACCTACAGTATGATACACCTTGATGAGGTCATCCTACACAACGAGGTGTAAATTTATCTAGCTAATTTGCAGGAGTATGCAACTATAATAGCATGTTGTCAGATAATAATCCTCTCATCGGTGATCTGAATAACACCATTTCTGCTTGGGCTAATGAGAACAAACTAACGTTTGATTGCTTTGGTACTCAAGAGTAAAGTTGGAAGATAAGGGTGAGATTGAACCAATTTACTCAAATTTGACAAGTTTTACTATATGTGAACCTTGAATAAAGTTCAAACCACGCCTTGGATATCGCTAGAATTAACACTCGGCCCCTTAGTATGGTTTACGTGAAGAAAAGATGGTGACAGACTACTGACAGACAGGCAAACACGGTGGAACTAAAAAGAGCTGTTGCTTTCCTTTTCGACAGAAAACCCCAGAATTTGGCAAGCCTGTTTTCTCTACAGCTCGCGGCAAATCATCACTTAGTTCAGCAGGCGCCCAGGCGCCTTAGCTTCACACAACGTAAGTTTCACCAGGAAGTTGCGTTTCGAGAAGGCGTCAGGGAGAAAAGATCGGTGTACTGCGAATAGCCCGTAGTAAACAAGTCCGGCACAACAACAGTGACTTAGAGAAGCATTTTTTTATGTACTTGGTGGTGTAAACACGAAAAGTGTAGTACCTCGGGCATAAAAGAATCACCGTGTTATTTAATGGACACGCGACACCCCCAAACTCATCGTACCTTTTGACCCACACTTTTATTACGTTAAAACGTAGAAAACATTTTGATCTTTTTGTTGACTCAAAGTGTCAGAATGATATACACGCCTAACTACGATAGGGCCATTATATTGACCAGCTTTATAACGGTTGCGGTTTTTCACCAAGTGTGACAGCCAAAAGTGGATATCATTTTAATCCTCAGAGCAGTGTATTATACAAACTTCAGCAACGATGGCTACAGTATGACTAATTGGTTATCGGTTTTGATGATGGGACAGACGTTTTTAACACAAAATCGGAATCGCCTTAATGTGCCTATATCCTTCACAGTAATCTCTGTTCCATTGGTGCTGAGTTGCTGCATTTAATTGTTTACAATTTCTACATATCGATTTCTTAAACAGTGATACCGCGTCTACCTGGTTTTTTCCTTCATCCGAGGTATCAGTGCGCACTTACGCAAGTGTTTTTAGCATCCGACGTAGTAATGTTCACACCATTGACGCTATAACTGAAAGAAACTAGCTGAATTATTTTACCAACCATGCCTCATACTAAAGCAACTTATCTTTCCTGAATCCTGGTGCTCATAGATAAGTTGGCGGATCACCAGCGAATGGACCGAAGGATGGTGCGCGAGAATGCTCCGTACAATATAGACCTTGAAAGCTTGTTCGAAAACCGGGAATAATTCAGCGGAAAGATTCTACTATTGATGCCTTAATCTCCAATGCTGTATCAAATCGAGAATGTGTACAGTGTGGTTAAAGTTTCAGTGAAACAAGCAATGTGACACACTTATTACATTCGGTGCAGAATCAATCCTTCTGATATGCCCTCCTAACGTAAACGGTGATTGAGGTAAACGGAAGGAACTATAGGTATACTGAGAGCACATTATTACCACACCGTGACCAAACACATTTTGTTGTTTTAGTTGGAAGTACTTAATAATGGAAATTTCCGGTAATAGAATTATCTTAGGTTTTGCGTTCAAGCACTAAATATCCGGCGACAAGATATTTGCAACATATGGGGTTGACTATCCAATTAGCATAAGTTACAAGACTGAATTGCAGCCTGAACACTAACAGTCTGTACATACCTGAGGCATGTGGTGTAGTTCACGAAAAGCTATGTATAACTGACCGATAAAGAAGGATAGAAGTGCGGCAAAAACTGTATCTAACTACAGCTGGTGGCTGATTAAATTCACCAGTAGGCACGTTGCATGAAATATAGAAGTATATCAAATTTTCACACCAAATTCCGTTCGCAGGGAGCCTGACAGTTGTTCGAACCAGTCCAATACAATACTATCCAGTCAGTACTCATTATCGAAAACATCTCGACAATGAAAGACAAAGACTTAGCGTGTTGATACCGACCCTGGGAAATAGAGCTTACAGAGAAACACGTCAAGCCAGTGAGGATTGTAGCGAATTGTGTTTTTAGTCCCGTGACGGAAATTACAAAATGAATAGCTTGACTACAGCAAAAGTAGGTAAAAAAACCAAACCATGAAAAATGTACAACTGAATACGACTATCAAAAATATTATTTTATATAGTCGCTACACAGTTACGGAGAGCTTAAATCATATGTACAATTTGGTCAAAAGGTGAACAAATTAAGCGGTGTGAATTCGCTTCGAAGTGGGACAGTTTCTTATTCCACGTTTATCACTATCGAGATAATTCACATTTAACGAAGAATGAGATCAACGATTGAGTGTCACGTGTACGAACAACTGTAGAATCGGTATTCATTCATTCAATGATTGTGTGTGTGTGTGTGTGTGTGTGTGTGTGATCGACGTCGAGAAGTAAACCAATGTGAATTTCTTTATTCACACGGCATGAGTAAATGCGCAGCACGTTGGGTTGAATTTGGTTTGGGTTCAATCTCATAGGTTTGTACAAGAGACAGATCAACAAATAATGCGTTCCTGAGATGGGGCTTACTGTCAGTGACAACCCACACATGCTTGAGGCATGTGATGTGGTTCACAAAACCTATGTAGAAACAGACCGGTGGAGATGAATAACAATGCGGAAAGAGCTGAAACGAATTAGAACTGCTGGTTAGTTCTACTGCTCGGCTAATATCTCATAGTAAGTATTGGTGAAACGAAGCGGATACAAGATATACATCGAGTAGTTGGGTTTTCTCGTGGTTAGTTTGGCTGGTTCTTTACGAGTTGCTGGTTGAGACACTTCCATAGTTAATCAAGCAGTTTCACTGCGGACGATTGTCTCGACCAGCCATAGTAGTGGAATGCAGCCAATCTATCTATGCAGCCAATCTATCTATGCGGCCAGTCTATCCTCAGCTTATCCCAAGTGTTATGTTAGCACAGTAACCAACAGATTCTCATGTCACTCACTCGAGGTCGTTCGACTCGTTCGGATTGTGTCCACGTGCCCTGAAGCCAGGGTGGGTCTGCAATTATTTTACCGCCTACCCTGAGCATTATTTGCTCAGGTTTGCGGAACGCGATCAATTAGTTTGGGTGTTTCAGGCTTTCCTCCAACTACCAGGACAACCATTTGACTATCACTCGGATGGCCACCGTTCGAATGTCCGATAAAAGGGCTTGCCCAACTAAAGCATTGGTTGGGGCGGCGACGGGGCCGATGGTTGGAGTTTATGTCAACCTGAGCGCCACGCTTACGTACCCACGGTCAAATGACAGATAGTTTTGTCCGTGTGCGTCATGTGTTGTACGGTACACTCACGTATTCAAGGCTCGGCGTGTATTTGTCAACCTACAACCCATTCCACCTTTCAACCAGTTACCGGTGCGCTGTGTGTTTGCAATTTACCTCATTGTGAATTGGTTTTCGCACACTCTATGTGAGCCAAGGTTTCTTTGCCTGTCACTGTACACATACTAACATTGTTTATGCTACGCTTTCCCTTGATGGGACCAAGTGATCCCACCTTTAATATCTAAAACTGACATCGGAACGGTTGAAATTAATACCAAGTTTTCTTTACGTAGAGTGCTATTTGTGTAGTCTGTATTAACTACGTTCCCGTACATTGTGATCTCTGCATAGGCTACCTCTTCGAAGATTTTCTGCTCTAGATTCAATGATATAATTACGTCTGGGTTGAATGAAGTTTCAACTACATGAGCTCAGTATGTTTCAATTGTCCACAACCGTATTCTACTTTCATAGTTCACAGCATCGTTCACAATATGTAACAAACTGTTTGTAACGTCCCTCCATGTTCGTGTGTCGAATAGATTTGTCGGAATTGCTTCAGACATAAACCCTCACAATTATGAATGAGATGCTAACACAGGTTAACCAGGTTCAACTTTAGCAAGTGTGCCGTTGTCGTGGTGACAGAGCGCCAGCTTGGTTTGGCAGAAAGGCAGTTGTCGCGTGGCATATGAACCGATTAACTTGATAACCAGATTACTGGCTTGAAGTAATGGATATTTTGAGTCGTGACGACATGCAAATCAGTACGAACCATTTGAGGTCTTCGGATTGGTATATTTAAAAAAATATGGATTGTGAAGTTTTCAGGAGATTAAAGATAGAAATCAGACTGGTGGCCCAAACATTGTTGTATCGAAATTCGACAAACTGCAGCCCACCGGATGACAGTCATAAGCATTGTCATAGCAAATATTGGTTGTCTAAATGGCAAACGGAGTAGAAAGCTACTCATTAAAAATACCAATGCTTGGGAAGGACATGAAGTTTATTTCACTCTAAGTACGATTAAGTTTATTTCCCCTGTTATAGAAATGAATGGACAATTTAACGTAGAATTTATTATTTCGCAAAATCCATGATTAAAATGGTAACTTCACATATTTATACCGGCAAAATAGGTAGCAAAATAACAACTAAGTTACCTCCTTCTTTGCTCAAGTCTTTGGCACCTTCAAGACAAATTCAACTTCACAAGATGAGTTATAAAAATATTGTGAATAAGAAAACCAGTTCAACCTTACGCAGACTAACAGAATTTCCTGCCAATCACTCAACAGCACACATCTGAAAAAATGGAGACACGCCCCTCGCACGTCTCTCGTTCGCTTATCGTGTACATCACAAACCTAACATTGTTTACACAGAGACGAACAGAAGAGCATAAACTTAGTTCATGGCCAGTAGAACCACAATTTCTTGCGAACATTGTACAGCATACCTGACCATCACGGTTGGAAAATACCAAGTCCGTTTTTTGTTCACTGTGATCGACAACCGCATGTTCCAGATTTCTCAGTTAAGTTTTGAGTCCTGAACATACTGAACCAACTGAACACTGCTTTGTTGAAAGACTAGAAATTGGGTGTCTGGGTTTTTAAAAATTGTGTACATCTCACAGTTGTTCGTAGTTTTTTCATTCATAGGTTCAGTGCGGCTAGTTCAGCTACAACAGAAGCACTGGAGTGAGTCTTTTGTGCATACGCCCAGTAACGTATTGTTCCTGTTGTGTCAAAACCACGAGATGTCGATCCCACAACAAATAACTTCTCAGTGTAGTACTGCAGCTGTTCATCAACAGGGCTTTCGTAATTTCTATCGCATGATGATTTCTACTACGAGGCCTCATAACATAAGAATTATCCAAACAACCTCACGTCCGATCTAACAAGTCTAATGAACAAGTTCATCAATTCACAGAAGTGACTGTGAAATAGTGTTCACTAATCATTTCGGGATGTGTTGGATTATTCCGGCTTACAGTAATCTATCAATGATGTCAATCTATTATTGCACGTAGCAGTAGATAAATCGTGAGAAAGGGGATAAGGAAACGCATCCCTTTGTAAATGGTATTAACAATTTATTCCTCTCGGCTAGTGTAATCACTTCTGCTACGCAGCAGGACCTTTGATTCACTGGGTTACTGACTGCAACAAAATACCCACTTCAAAAGGCAAGTTAAGGTTTGCAATGACTGTCTCTGGTTCCTTTGATGTCATCTGCTCCACATGCTACTGGATAAAGCCAATAGAGTGGTCATTTCGAAACAAAATATTGCCTAATCAGAGTAGTTCCTATTTCGTCAACTGTCTCTCAAGTTTGGAAGAAGCTGACATCCTGTATGACCTATTTTATGTCTAACCGCCGTCCAAACAGAGATTCCATAGACAGAGTGATTCCGGCCGGAAGTACCGCACAGTACAGCTGCAAACCAACATCCTCGAAAGGAATGTGAATTGCTTATGTTCTCGGAATCTTCTATAGATAATGTTGCATACACTACAGCAAGAAAGCGTCCAACAAAGCACAATCTTTATTGTCCAACTCGCTAGTTGCCATGCTGCGCGCGAGCTCCCGTTTATAAATCGAAATTCCAGTCCACAACACCCCAGGTTTCCACTGACAAGTCGTGTGCACTTCTGCCCGATTTGTGTGTGACGGACGCCTTCTGTCGAGGGGTCTACCACCTGCCCTCCCTCGTCCGTTGATCCGATCTCGTTGGGCGATGGCTCATCTGGTTGCTAGTGTTGTCCACAATTTGTCCACCGTGGGCTTTGTCCGTATCCTGCGACCGTGTTGAGATACTTCTTCGAGTCATCAGTAAACAATAGTGTTGCGAACAAGCTCGTTTTCCGTTATTCATCATCAGGCAAATTACATAACAACTTATATGGAACAGAGTTGTCAAGGTAAAACGAACAAAAACAAGGAGCTAGTTTGGGTGAAGTCAGACACGGCATTGGCAAACACGGAAACAACGTTTTGTTACGATGTTGGGATAATCGTTTCCCCCGATCCGGTCATCCATCCCATTTCGCCTGCTATGCCTCGCTTGTTGGTCCCATCCAGTTGAGCGATGGCTCATCCGGTCGCCCATGCTGTCCCCGGTTTGCTCGTTCTGGGCTTTTGGACGTACTTCCCGTCCGCGTTGAGGTATTCTGCCGAATACTGGAATACTCGCGCCTCCTGCCTGATAGTCCATCACACTTGCTCCTCTCTCAAGGAACTTACCGCGATTTTGCCAGAGTGTGTACAACACTGATCCATCTTCCATGAGGACCTTGGATGGTTTGGAAGCTCATATTTCCACGGTTCGTGATGGCAAATGGTCCGTTCCGCCACCTTTTAAATTCGTCTTCTCCGAGGCCGGATGTTTCTGGTCGGCCATATTCTTTTATTTTCACTTAGTCTCCAATGCCGAACTGGCGTCATTTATGTGTGTTGCGCCTCACGTCATGTTTTCGCTTATTTTAGTGTTGTCTTCCTGTTGTCCGTTCAAGCGCACGGTGTTCCAATTGTCGTCGTTTTTCCGGTGATAATTGGCCCTCTGTCTCTGGACACACATATAAACAAAACATCTGGTTGTTCTTCTTCTCAGTTACTGCCCTTATTATTCAGCTACTTCTTCATTGTACGATTGAACCGGTCGGTTGATGTTCTCAGGAGTTGAATCCCCCAATTCTTCAGTATCTCCTAAATTTGCCACCCCTCAAAACACGGGCCCTGCTCTGTAATGATTCTGTGCGGTACCCCAAGGCGAGTCAGGACATTGTTCGTGAAAGCTTGCGCAACCGTTCCGCTTGTTTAATCTGCCATTGGAATGGCTTCCAACCATTGTGTGAAATGGTCAATCATGACAACTCTGTAGTGATTTCCGTTTGGACTTGTTGGGAGTGGACCAAAAATGTCTACAACCCAGGTGTGTATGACTTTGTGATGAACATTACTGACATGATTTATCTCATTCTGTTATGTAAGCGTTTCACTATCGCAACATTCTGTACAAATTGATCGATATGTACCGTTCGATAATATACGTTCTGTGTTGTTGCGCCCAATTGTGTTTTGCGACTCTTATACGTTCGATCGTTATTCTATATAGTTCAGTTCTAATTACAACATTTGGCGTCCGGCTTTCACATGATTTACAATGATTACTGAAATGGATCGATTGTCCACCAATTCAAATGCTAGAGAAGTGGAGGGTTACTTGGAGAGGTTTGACACTTGGTGCCTCACAAAATCTGATTTGGACGAGAAGACCTTCTTCGACCCTCTTCGAAGGAGGTCGCCTTCTTTCTACACTTCATCGACATGGAAGCTTATGTCCTTGTGAAAAACTTAGCTTTCTCGTAGGCACCAATCAACTGTTCCTATCCTACGTTGAAGAAAATCCTCCACCAACACTTCAAACCGGTGAATTTTGTGGCAGTTGAAAGAGCCAAGTTCAATGTGTTATTTTGGTCTGATTCTCAATCGATTCGTGATTTCGTGCCACAATAGCAAACACTAGCAGCCAGGTGTGGAT
>LUCH01006844.1:12650-32078 GCA_013368495.1 Paragonimus heterotremus
ATCTTTCTCCTTGGTATAGATCTTGCCATTGCAGTCTCTCTCACTGTCTATTTTCCGAGAGATAAGGATTTCCCTTCCGTGCTAGCCATTCAATTGGCCAACCAACATTGGCCAGCTGGACACAAAGGCCTCACTCACACATCTGCTGGTCTTATTCTTTCGGGCTTACACCGGATACGTGGTGTATGAGTGGAACTGCAGGTGGCGCAGGGCAAGCCACTTGGGGTGATGGTTTAAAGCGCAGGCGTCCTTTGTCTTCGGTCACTGTGACAGGCTAATCCGCCTCGGATGCCGCCAACCATGATGCAAAGCAGCATTTTCCCGAAACAAATTTTAGTATAGCAGTCAAAAACGTAAATGCGCACGCCTCATGACCTGGCAAGTGCGTACTACAGCACAGGAGTTTATGAAGCGGAAAGTGCAAAAAGACTCCTTTGTTGGTTTATCACTCCCATGGTAATAAAGACATGGTCTGAATACCGAACAGATCCACCGTGTTTTTCCCTGATATGTCTAGTTTCACAATTGCCCCCTGTTTTCCGCTTTATAAACTCCTGTTCTGTAGTACGCACTTGATAATATGAAGAGAAATTTTCCAGGCCATAAATCGTGCACATTTACGTTTTTGACAGCACATGATGTGATGCATCACACCTAGTTCAAAATTATCCGTTCGGTTTTGTGTTATAAAGATTGCCTGGTAGTGTTAACCCATCAGTCTAGTACATTAGGTCATATATAGACCGTGAACCGGGTTTCACTTAAACTTCGAATTCATCTGTCCATGCACGATTTTACATGTGCACACGTTTGTGTTTCTACACAGGTGAACCATGTGCAATTGAACTGTCCGTCTGCAGATGTAAGTTGCTTCACGCTTTCAGTAATCGGCCAGAAGATTCTGTGTGACTTCCTTGCATCTGTACCATCTTGCAGGCGTTACATCCACCAGTGAAGTCGACATACGATCTGACACACTGAACTCATATGCCAACTTTACTGTGTTGATTGTGGTAGACTGAAAACTGGCGCTTTGACTAATTCAAACTTAACCGACAATTAAATGCAGGCAAGTTAACAGTCTGTGTGTCCATAACAAACCAAGTGTCCCAATAGCAGTCAAAGCATCAATAACACTAACGAACTAATTTGTTCTCTCTGTCCTAGTTTTCTTTTACACGAAACGATCAACAGCGGCAAATCAGAAATGCCTTGCATGTGGAGGTTAGTAAGTGTAATTCGAACAGCATACGGAAAAATTTCCCTGGTTAATTGCTCAGTGATTGATTTTCTATGGAAAATACGAATGTAATTCATTGATCTTTGTGGATTGGGTAATCGCTCCTGAAACCATTTGTGTTATTCACGAAAACGTGTCACAATTTTCAAAGTTAAATTTGTGGAAGACTTTACCTCATACAATTATAATTCTCCACAAAAATAAATGTAGATCAGAGCTGTCTGGTCACAACAAATCTGGATGTTCCGATTGAGGCGTAATTTAGATTCGCCAACGTCATCAAATGGAATGGAGTTCTTACATGAATAAAAGTCTGAGTTTAATTTGACACGTTTTACAAAAAACCGACCTTGTAGAATGCTCACTTACCAACTAGCTTTCAACATAGTGAGCATATATTTGGCGCCAACAACTCTCCCGTACTTTAGTGGTTCATATCTACAACTTCCAACTTGACTGACAGCGAAACATTTACTTGATAGGATATGAATATGAAACGATGTAGTAGACGGGCACTTTGTATGTTATTCCTCATCAAGCTAAACACACCATATTTGGGGCACCATTCTACAAAGGAATTATGCATACAGTAAACAGACAATGCGTGAGGTCAGTCAGAAAACGTCAAACCTGTTCAAGATATCACTTTTGTTGAGTAAGCTAGTTGTCCAATGGCGAACTACTCAGAGCTATTAAGCATTTAGACTTAATAAGATGACAACCAGCAAATACAACTTCTCCTGAGTATGATGACATTTTGTCTGCAAAACTTAATGTGTGGATGAAAAAAATACAAACGTTTTGATATCTTGACAATGCGTTTATTCCATTCAATTTTCAATGCTTGAACTTGTTATACATTTTTCCTCTCGTATACTTACATTGTTTAGCAATGTTCAGAGCTGATGATAGTCTGAGAAACATCAAATTGTCAGGTAACTTGAAGATTCTCACTGGCGTATCCGTAACTATGTAACGCCGCACATTTCCAATCAGATTATATCTATGCTTTGTATGCAACGACTCAAAACATTTCAATCGCATTGCTTTCATGCACACCCGTGTTCATTATGTTCTGAAGAAAACATTCTACAATTTGGTCAGTTACACATTTCCCGCAAACAGATAGTTTTGTGTAAATCAAATAATCGTTTATCGGTTAATTCACTCGTTCACTTTTGCCCAATGAGAAGTGTGAGTATGAGAAATGGAATATACAAATCGATTTCCATCAAGCGCTGTTTCATCTCACACTGCTGGTGTGCAACAACCGTGTGAAATATTAGTACGCGGGCAAATAAAGTCAGTTCAATATCGTCAACGTTGAGTCAGGTTACATTCAGTGTGAACTTAAGGTATTATCCAACACCAGTTGTTGAAAGACATTGTAAGTTATAGTTTGGTCGATGTCTGCTACTGTTGACTAATCGAGATGCGCTGTATGTGTAACAAGAAAATGCTTTTCATCTCATTTCCGGTCAAATGGGAATAGATTCACGTGCATTCACGGCAAGTTCATCGGTACTCCGTTCCACAAGTTCATGTATAACAGTGCTAAAAAGGGCCACTAACTTGAACACTAAACCTTGAATTACGGGAACGTTGGATCTAATAGAAGGTAGAAGTTATGCAATACATCAAGATCCCCAAATGTTCAGGAGAAAACACGATTTACCAAATAAGCTTGCTTTCGTTTATTCCCCATGGGACAGAACGCATCACAGTTATATTACAAGGGAGTCATTGGAAGGGTGAACACAGAACGGACTATCACTGAGATCAACCAAATAGGTGACAATCTCCAACCAACAGCCCGTTTGAAAAACGTATCTTGACAGATCTACGGGGTCGCGGGTTGGTCGAGATAGTTCCAAAGCTTGAACGAAACGTTTCTGGACAGATACGGGTGTGTTGTACGGTTAACTCCCAACAGGTTCCGCTTTGGAAATAATCCTACACTGAACGAAGCTGCAGGAACATGCATTTTATCATTTAGGTGAGGCCAGAAAATTGAATTAGACTTTGAGATAGACGCTTACAAACTGTTTCTCTTAAGTGCACTGGAGGCATTTTGTATGAATATCACACGCGTGAATGACAGCTTTCCAGTAATTATATCATCCACGCTCGCCAAACAGTGAATGAGGTTCAGTTTCAGGGTTTGTGGTTCAGAACTGTTTAAATGACTTTAATGACCATTCCAATTACCGTTGTTGTGCATCGCCCGCAGAATTAAGCCATCCGTGCGGCAGCGCACAAATATTTCGAAAGCCCAGTCAGCTGTTCGTTTCAACCTCCAAAGGACATTGGAAATTCTGTCGTATGTAGTGGAAGGTGGGCAGTGCATTGGTCGAGTTTACGTTATTATCGAGTACGCGCAGGGTATTTGTATACCACTTATAAAATTTCAATGGCTGTCTCACCTGCTTACTTTCAATATTGTCTTGAAAATGGTATCCGAATATCCGTATCACCACTCTGAATATACTAACGTTAACAAACTACGGTCCACCTTAATGGGACACTGTAAGTCAGAAAAAAACTTCAAGAAAAAACATTGACTGCTCACTCGAATCGACATCTTCGAATGCATTCACAAGATCAAAGAAGTCGAGAAGATGTGTTTCGAATGTTGATTTCTGACTGGTCTTAGTGTGTTCACCAGCCACCTGCTCGGTGCTTGGTTTGGAAAGCTGTACATATCTAACATTATTCTGTGTGATAGCCGTGCTTTATGAATTCTGAACAATTCGTACAATCCGTGGGACGAACTCCAACAAAGTGTGCCGAAAAATATCCATTCTCAAATAGCCACTGCTGACATCCGAGAAGAATGAAAGGCAGTCACGCACCGAGTGAACGCGATTTACGAACGTCTTGAATGTCCGAGTGGAAATGTTTGAAAAGTGCCATCTACTGAGTCGGAAATTGACGGGCTACCAATCTAAACATTCCTACTTGTCAACGTCAATTAAATACATGGTCCACAAGATTATTGACTGTTTCCTATTAGTTTCTATTTCAACGCATTTTCTCATATGTTCTTTCACTAAATTCATTCTGTAGACTAGCTTCACGATCAACTGCAGCCCGAGCCATAGCATACACGTGTGTGTCGCACAGGTGAAAATGTGGTTTTGGTTGTAAATCATTCAACGTATTGCCCGGTTCGGATGTTGCTTTATCGCCAAGCATACAAGAGAGTGGGCAATATTTCAGTCTTCAACAGTGAACGGGACCTTAGAGTGTAGCATTTTGTTCACATACGCTGGTCGGTTTAACAGACTGTGCTATTCGGCCACCTGATCAACAAAATGGTAGTTGGAGAATGTCACAATGATTTCGGTTGGTATAAACAATATTACAAATATTGGGTTCCAGTGCCCTTATAAAGACATTCCTCTTATGTATATATTATTGCGCATTCTGTCTGTAAGTCACAAGTGTCTAGAGTACAATGTCATTTTCAACGCGCGTTTATACTTTCAGAATGAAATCAACCAAGGGGAGTAGACCCTTGCCTAGTTAGCGAATGAGTAATACACATTCGACAAGAAAATCTTTCTCTTCCTCATTGCTAACACATGGAGGGGATCGGCAAGCACATAAAAATTACTCAACTGATTCGAGTTACATCACCAAATTGATGAAAGAAGTCTTTTGAGAAGTTTTTGTGCATTTCGCCTAATTTTATTAGCCGCATGTTTATTTGCTACATATACACAGATAATATTCCATTATGTGGAGTAATCGTTGGAAAAGCGTATTGGTTGGTAATGCAAAGCAGTTTAGGTTGAAAGTTCTGACGGTAAGTCATTATAATGACGCGACTCACGAAACTAAGAGAATAAGTCCACTTTCCACAAACACAACTGATGATGATTTTGGGTTTGGGAAAAACACTTAGGAGAACTATAACTGTTAACAGTGCGGAGCAGAGTGCATAAGGCTGCTTCTTGCATCAAAGCGTGTGGAACTCTATTCTGGTCTGCTGCTCCTGCTGCGGCTGCTCGAATAACATGAAGCAAAAACGCTAGAAACTTGCAATAAAGTGAGCGAAGTTATTAATAGGATACCGTGCCTAATAGGCCTCTCTTACAAGATCGGTGAAGTAACCAGAGGTAAATGAAATTCTTAGATGACGCTGTTTAACGTAAGCTTATTTTGAGAGATGCATTTCATCACTGATTGTGAATTTCCACTGTGGATGCTTATTTGTAAAAGGACGTTACAGTTATTTCGGCGACGTGTAATGATAAGAAACAGTCAACATGGCGGATTACTTCACAGCAATTCCACTATAATGTGACAATACCTTCATCAATACAGAAATAAGACATGTTGTGATATATTGACATTTCGTTTACCCCCAACAGTCGCAAGCATAAAGAACACAAGTTGCATTTGACAGAATAATAGAGATAGACAGGTTATGGACACGCATACAGTCACACCACGTATCATGTCCTCACCACTACGAAAGCTCTGTGGATTGCTTCAACCACTTTTGTGCATATATCGCCGATTGATGAGTTCTGGTCAAGATGGCCTTGCTAGAGGCCAGCACCTTTGGGTTCTGTTGACGTAACGATATTCTGAGTGGTCTACCCGGGTCAACCTGGTGACCTGGCAATCATTGATGCGGAGCTTCTAGTATATTACTCACCGGTTTTAGATTGTTGTGTCATGAGTTGTTTTGAACAGACCGAGATGTGTCCTGCCAATCTCTGAGATAGTTATCGGTCTGTTCTGCCCATGTAAACGTCACCACAACTGCTAGTGAATTGATACAAAAAGTTAGGGACATAATGTTCGGACAAACTGCGTTCGCGATTGTGTAGAACTGGTCCTTTGGTGGTTTGAACCAGGCGTAATTGGGAAACCGCATACGTACGGGAGAGGGCATATTGTAATTTGTGCTTGATGTCGTTTGCCAAATGATCGCCTTTGAATTGCAAAAGTAGAAATATATCTGAGTCGTTTGCACTGACTCATTGCATTTGTTCATCATGATGTGGACGTTTATAAACTTTTCAGGATATCCGTTTGCCAGTAACGTTCCTCTCTGCATTTCTTGTTCAGTCTGCAATTTATGAGGGGCACAAATGTGCCCGCTCGTATGCTACCGGGGCAAAGTTGGAGAAGTGAAGTTATTATCCGCTCCACAATGCTTTGCGATGGACCGATCGTTGTAGTGTCCCATCCTCACGTCTAGTGATGAGCACATTCAAGAAAGCTAAACTGCCGTTTGATTCCCTTTCGTGAAACAATGTTAGGTTCGAATGAATAACATTAAGAAGGCTAAAAATTTAGCCAAAATGCTCAGTATTCGCAAAAATCAAAATATAATCAACACACCATTTATACAATGAACCAATATTATCAGAGACTATCCGTTCGATCATTCCCAAGAAGATGTTTCCTAATGATGAGCTTAAAGGATTATCCATAGCCACTCCGTTTACTTGTCTATAAGAAAGTCTTCCAAAATAAACTTGATATTCTCTGTACACGGTAAAATGAGGTCCATAAGACAGTCAAGTGGACTACCTATATTACAGTTTTGGCCGGAAATAAAATCACAAAACTCAACTGCCTCACGAGAAGGAATGTTCGTAAAAAGAAAATCAGCGTCAATCGAATACGTAGCTTGTGAACTCATCGACACCCTTTCTAATGTTTCTGCTAGTTCAAAGGAATCTTTTAGGCAATGGGGGGATAACATATTGCAAATGGGGTGCAAAATTTCAACCATCCGTCCAGCAAATTTATGATATGCTGAACTGTTCATAAATAAAACTAATCGCAGGTGCACCTCTCATTCCTGAAGTTTCCTTATCTATTGGATCCATGTGTCTACATTAATTTTCAGATATATGGCTATCTAACAGCAGTATATAAAGTTGCCTCGCTATTTACTTTTCCAGTGGTCTCATCTGACTCAAACTTTCGTTGGTCATCCTGAAACGGCATCCATTTTCACCATACAAATGTCCTTGTTCTTAACGACAACACGAAAGCCCTTATTTGGCATTATAAATACCAAGTGTTGCGTTCTTCTCAATCCTTTAATGGCTTGATAGTGTTCCTATTCTAGACGAATAGGTGCTGATGAAAATCGTTTACAGATATTCACCAGTTTTGTAGGGAACCAACCCGTCTTATCGGAAGACGTGAGTGAGAGATCTTGCGTATGAGAGTGAAACTCGAGTCTGGTGCTTTCTTTCGAAGTGGGCTATCCGAGAGACTTAGCTGAATGTGAAGGCTGCTATCAAGTGTTGATGGTGTTCAATTTTAAAATAATAGTGCATGTGTTCGAAATGCACTTGCCTGATCAACTTGTTGACCTCTTTGGGTGGTATTTTTAAACTCTAATCCATGGGACAGGACATTCAGCTGCCATTGTGTGAACTGACTTGACGAGAGATTGTTCACATGCATCACACCGTCACTATGAAATACAATCATATTGACTGAGCATGAGAGATGCCTCTGTAAAGAACGGAGAGTTTTGTTCTTGATGTTGCGAACGGTTTCTCTGGAAAAGTTTTCAAACTCGGTACTGGCAGTAAAGAAATGGTAAGCAGTACATGTGGACCACGCGTTCAGTGCCAATCAGACGGATTCAGTGACGGAGTACGGTGAGGCTCAAGCAACCTGGACGTTGAAGGGTTCGAGGCATCGTACGCCGGACACATGCTATCTACTTAAGGTTTGATTCCCAACGGCTGTCAGGTCAGGAATTTCGGTTACATGTATGACTAACGAAACCCTTGCAAGCACACCAACATATACTCACATATAGTCTTTCTAGCAGCGACTACCACTTCGCACACAAACAGGCGATCTATAGAAAGTCAAACGTGAACAACTGGTTTCATTTCAAGGAAACCGCGTGATTTCAATCTCCCATAGGTTGAAGTACATTTCAACGTCCGGATCATGAGAGAGTGATGAGTAAGAATAGTGTATCGAACTGGAAAGATACATATATACGTATATGCATGTAACTGTTCGAACAACATCATTGCTGAAAAACATTGTTGTTTATCAGAATGGATCGGTTGCACACAACCTGGTCCGTCTTTAGACATACGATACAAACTGCAATATTTAATGGAATAATGTGAAATATATTGAGAAACAAGACCCAACAGTTTACTGCCTCTCTGTTTATCGAAGCGTGGGCGATTTGGAGAGAGCCTCAACTGGACATATGTTGCAATATATTAACACCTCAATCAACCTCATCAACCGTGAATGCGAAACTTGCACGTTGTATATGACAGCATCTGTCAGGAATGCGTGAAACAAATTCATATAATGAAAATGTCCGATCTTGATGCAGTGTTCAAAAACTAGAGTTAATCGAAATGAATCTTCATAAAAACAAATATTCCGCATCAGGATTGTGATGATTTGGTAAAAAGGTGTGAACTATTGATGAATAAGGAGTCTGGTGTAGATTTCGAAATGAAATTGCCATAGTTCATGAAAGTTCACTATTTGTCTCAGCTTTCCTTGTTGGTTTCGTTGGAACAGATAACTTTCTACAGCAACCAGATATTTCACTGGGTGATGCAATAATTCATTGCATAGACGGAATCAAAAGTCGACTGCTGGCTTGCAAACAAACTAATTTGCAATTTACCGATGGTTTTCAGAATCAACTTTCTGCAAAATCCTTTTGGTTGAGCGCGATCTACCCGCTGATTTGCAGACAAACTGCAAATAGTTGGTCGGTTGTGAGAAATTAACAACGAAACGCAAAACACGTGAACAATCGTACTGCACGCTTTTTGTAAGATGTTGTTTCAGACATTGTCGTACAATCCTAAGTTGCATTACGCTTCTGTTGTTTAATAGTAATCATGTCGGACGTCCAACATGTCTCGAAACGTATAATGTTAAATCTAGTGAGCTCGCTGGTTCGATTGTTGAGTGTGAGCAAGCACAAGATGACACACTGGTTCACTTAGGGGGAATTTTGACTTAGTTAAACAGATAAGTTTACAAGATTTGTACAATGTGAACAACTACACGGGGGAATTCTGATAAATTTGGAATTTACCTTGTATGGTTTTGCCACAGAAGGATTCATCCCGCATAGACAATTCTTGTAAAAAGCTATGTACAATTTTTATTCACCGGCTACAGTGAGATGCGCTATGCTGGTATTATAAGATGCCATGAGTAAAAGAATTTGAGTAAAGTCTACATGGTGAAGGTAATTACACTGAAGAAGATTCACTTTTGAAACAAAAGTTGCTCCAGATAACATGGTTTCCAACTGCAAAGTTGTCGCCACTGGAACTTCACGGGACAAGAATTAAAAGGTTGTTTTACAGTTACAAACCATAGAATAGCAGTGACGACGCTACTAGAATGTGTGTGCATATTTGGAAATCTGGAATTCTTGTAGAAGATACGTGGATACAGAAACACGTACTGTAATAGTAATCAGGCAATGAGGTTACTTTGCATTATCATAGTACTTTATTATGTTTACAGTTTGTTATGTACTGTGTATTTAAGAGTTTAAGCTATATAGAAAATTCTTCCTTTCCGCGAGTCATCCTAAATTTTGTGTGAAACACCTAATTGACCGCTCTAGAAACTGTAATCTACACGTCCTACATTCATTAAAATGATATTAATCATGAATGTATACAATGTTTATTTTTTATTTATAAGCAATTCTAAGTACGTCTTCCGCTATATTGTCTGCTAGCTCTCAACTTGATGCTTTTCATTTCGCACATCACAAACGATGCGCTTATTCGGTGCAACACTCTCCTGTTTTGAAGCAATACGGCTTACGTTAAACAAAATCTCTGTTATGTCCAAGTGGAGTGAAATTGGGTAAGTGAATTATTGTTTTAGAAATAGTCAAGGTAGCAAACAAATTTTTCAGCAACTCGCAATGAGCGTGAAATGTCTGAACCCCACTCGTCCACTCATCACAGGATCAGCGCGTTATCGCATATCAGTCACAAGTTTCATCTAATCACAACACGCGTTCACATCCAAAAAGGGATTCCACATGTTTTGAGTATCATTAGCTGAATTACTATTATTATCGCCGTCCAGTCTGATCCTATTACAGTTTTATAATTACATCCAATGAATCCCTTAGGAGTGACAGGCTCAATGAGATTTACTGAAAATAAAACCGTTTACAAACTTGAATTTTGCAAAAAGGTGTGGGTGCACTAAAAATACACTGAGGTAATGGTTTTAGTAGTAACTACTGTTGGTAGATATGTCGTATGCCTGTGATGTGTGACGGAATAGAAGGGGATGCACACAAAACAAGGAGTAATTTGAACTAACTGATCTGTAACCGGAATTGGTGACAAGGATTGCAAACTTTTCTAGTCATGAACATGTAGAACGATTTCCACAAAACAGTCAAGATTAAATGTTCGAAACAATGGTGACGCAGTGAGTAAACCTAAGCAAGTAATTGCATTCGCCAACTTACCACATGATACATGCAATCTGATGGACAAAATGTGGAAGATATTTGAATAAACCGTAAACCAAATGAGGTAAACATATCAACTAAGCAACAGGAATGAAGACAACCGTGACTTCAATTGTCCTCATTTATAGTTGTTTATCAACAACAGAGCAAAAATATCGTGTACTGGGAGCTAACTATTATTAGGACAACGAAGCCTTATAACTGAAGTGAGATTGTCACATAGGTCTCATCACGAGCTTACATACAAGCGATATTTAGACAGTTTTGTAAGTAAACAACAAGAAACAGACGAAATGTAGTTCAGTGCCATATTCCTACTTCTTCTCTTTCGGTCAGTTGCTCTATTTTCAACCAGTGTGAATCAGTGTAGTTTATCCAAACAGTATGTTTGATTCTTTTAGAAACACGGTTGTCATTATGAAAATGTTTGAGTTCCATAACCATCGTAGCAAGTTGCCTCAACCAAGGCTTATGACAATATGAAAACAGCCAGGGTCACTCAACTCCATGAATGTCTGTTTGTACAATCAAAACAAAAGTATATGTTGTTATACTATAATAAATTCAGTGCAGTTGACAAACGAACTAATAGCGAATTCTAGCCATCGAACTGTTGACCGATGTTTGAAGGAAGCCATACATGGAAATCACAACAGTGGAATTAATTGTGCCGCTAATACAAATCATTAATTTATCTAAGACTTCGTTCTATATGTGCAGTTATATTTGTTCCCAAGTAGGCAAAATCCGCATACTACATTGTTTTTTCCCAGATTGCCCGGATAGAAATGCATTGCAAACTAGGCAAAGCGGGACTTTGATCAATCGAAGCAGTGATTACGAAGTGTATGAACCAATGTTTCGAAACACAGAAGGTTGACTTCAGCTAGTTGAACGCAACAGTCTCCGCGAACCAAAAGATTCTTGGCTTGCAATGACACAGTAGGTTTTCGGATGCACGGACTGGGTCGACAAAGCACCCAATTGACAGCATGTATCTTTTGACTGCAGAACCTCGTTGTCCGCATGTTTCAGCGACATCGTCGTTTTCCTACTGCACGAACTTCTGTACCCATTTAAACGAATATTCCTTCATTCCGGAGATCAAATATCCTGAGCTCTTGCCTATGTTTATTTGATTGAACGCACTAGTTATATCAGGCTATGTAATATCCAGTCCTGTACTTCTCTCGGCTGACCTCGTTCAGTGGTCGCTGGCTAACATGAAGTTTGTGGCACATAGTTGTCCTCTAAAAAAGCCATACTGACTATTAGAAGGAGATATTCCAGGAGACATATAACTCAAAGAAGCTAGACAAACACGTGTTACAAGCACTTAGGACATATCTGTATGGACAGCGATCGAACGGTAATCGATAGGAAGATTACAGCTATCAGGGGTCTAGTAAGCTGTTGTGTACCTTCATGTAGAACAAGAGCAGATATTCCATTTGGTCCAAGGAAGCTATTCCCGAGGGAAGGCAACTTGATTAGTAGAGCTAGCGGGGATGTGTTTACTGTGTACGTTGGGTAAGACAGTGGTCGACACTAAGAAACATTGTCTGTAGATGCTTCTATGGTAGTCAGCTAACACATTAACAGCTGCAATATCAGTAATGGTGATTTCAGACGCACCTATCAGTTAGAAGACACGGGCCTTCACTTTGCTATTTGAAGATGAGAAACGGAACAGGTTTTTCAGGTCAGAGATATATCTGTTTGTGACACTTTTCTGGTAGCGTGAGCAGGGTTGTATTTCTGAGCTATCAGTTTGGTATTCCTCAGAGGCTGATCAGCGAAAAGTGGTCTTGAAAAGTCTGCTAGTGATTTTGCGCGTTCGGCTCCATTTTGCGGTTGTGGATATTCTAGTGTTTTGCAGAACACCTAGTTGGTCAACAGTCTCTTCTACCGTTCCGAAGAAATGTTGGATAAGCCGCAGTATGGTTCTTAAGGTAAACTTTCGTTGATGTAAATGGCAACGGCCACGAAAGCAGGTAACTGTCTAGTCTGGAACGTACAAGTTACTTACTGAAAGCAATCACCTTACATTAGCTTCCCCTCGATTTTCCATACTGTCTGATTATTGTAGCTACAGAAACGTGTGGTTGGTGAGTTGACATGGGAATGGAATGCGAAACGTAGAGTTCTGTGACCCGTCTACTAGGAAATCAAATCTGCTCGGCAGTCTGAATAGTACTTTTCCTCTGGTTATGCATTCTACACAAGCCCAGCATACTTCAGCGTACTCGCCATGTGTCTTGTAAGATTTTGTGCTCAAGTGTGTACACGTTTGGTGGCACCATTTGTCAAATGTGACACTGAATCCCAGACACCAACTTCCGGCTGCACTACTTCTCAAAGCAAAAAATAGATAATCGGAGAACGTCACCGGCTAGGTGTAGACTAATTTTCAAACATAAAGTCAAAATATACTTGTTGAGCAAAGCTTTGAGATTTCTTTCTTTATGAAGTCTTTACACACTTCAATAATTCGGCGGAAGACATTCAAGAATGGGAAGCTAAACGAAATCAGCAATGTGTCTTCGCATTCCAATCGCGCGCCCTTTAATATCATGTCCGTTGGTTATGCTCAGCTCAGCCAATTTCTCACAATTGCTTTGAGAATCATAGACACTTATTAGCAATATCAGGTTATCGCGTTTTTCCAAATAAGGTTACTCTGTTTGTACTTCTGGTGGGCTTGTGATAAGCTTAGCAACCAGTGATTAACAGAGGATGTTTAATGATGCATGATTTGTTGACATAACGAAACTACTGACTTAGCCCTTGGGTGCCACTCTTTCGTTCGACGCTCACTCGATGTCCTTATGGGTCTGACACTTTAATCTGAGACTTCTAACCATTCGTTCTATCAATGATTTTTCACCTGTCAGTGCGATTATGAGACCCTATAACAAAGTTATCACCAATACTTGTTCGAACGACGGTGTCAAAACCCTCTTCTTTTCCCTCGCCTATTAGCTCTTTCAATTGAAGCTTGTCTGTTTACTCCTGAATCTTCGGTCGGTGTCTCAACGAATGCTGCATCCAGCCCAGCGGTTTCACCGGGACCAACACTGTGTTCAAATCTCAGGCCTATTGCGACTAACGCGGTGGTCTGCTTCTCTGCTTCAACTGGAGATATTTATTCTATTCTTACACTTTTTATCAATGGTATTCTCATTTCACATCTAATGAACGATGGCCGTGGAATACCGTTCTCCCCCTTGAAAGTCTAGGATTTCTGACGTCGCGGATGTATGTGACATGAAGGCCCACAGAATTCTTGTAGGTGGACTCTAGTCTGCCTCTATCCGGTTGTTTCTTAAACCTGATCATTAGCAACCGGGCTTTCCGTGCCAATCAACATCCTGATAGTCCCATTCACCTGAACGACTTCGTTTTCTACAGTAGGCCGGCATTTTTAAAAGCCACAGCCAAAGTGTTCGAGTAGCATAATGCATGAGTACCCCAATAAGCCATGTGTTAACACATTTCAGTTCATTTCTGGAAATGGTCCATGCCATAACATTACAAGGTCCATGTGCGCTCCAAAATATCCCGCCTTGGCCATTATCGAGTCCAGAAAGCTGTTCTGATCTCGGATATATCTAATTACCTCCCCATAAAAGCTACAATCTTCGTTCTGCTCCTTTGTTTGCGCGAACACATGGTCAATTATGAAAAAGCGACAACTTAGACAAAATCACATTGCTGCAGCCCCCTTATAGCATGAGACATAGCTGTTTTTTCTCAAATTACCACACTACTGACAATTCAGTGAACTTCATTAGAGCAGAAAGAAGACATATATTGAAATATGTTAACATTTAATTTGCTCTCATCAGTCGCAAACGTAAAACATGTAAGTTATATATATCATACAGTTAAGGACAGACAGGGATTAGACACACATACAAGCACATAAAGTATTATGTAATCACGTTTGAGGGGCTTGCTTACAAGCAGATAGACGGTGTGGCTATGGGTAGTCCATTAGGCCCAACACTGGCGGACATCTTCTTAGGAATGATTGAACGGCAAGTCCCGGATAATATAGGTGAATAGTTACTGTGCAAACGATACGTTGATGATATTTTAAATTTTACTGACGTTACTCATTTTGATTTATTTTTCAACTTTCTTAATAATATTCACCCCAACCTACCTTTATCTCACGAGGTAGAATCAAACAACAGTTTAGCTTTTTTGGATGTACTCATTACTAGACGTTCGGATGACACTTTACAGCGCTCAGTTCACCGCAAAGCGACATGGAGTGGTCAATATCTTCAGTTTTCCGGCTTTGTTCCTATTGCATACAAACGGGGTTTGGTTAAGACTGTTTCATAGAGCAAGACGTATTTGCATCTCCGATACACTGCAGATGGAACAGGAATTGCTGAGACAAACGTTACTAGCAAATGGATACCACGACAAATTCATCGGGGCACATAATACGGTGAAGAAGAACACTCAGCCCATATTGACGGCTCAAAAGAAGGATGTTTTCTTATTCGTGCCATTCAAAGGTGACCATTTAGCCAACGACATAAAGCACAAATTAGTCTGCTCTGACTCGAACGTATGCGGCTCTGCAGTTGTGCTTATTTCAAACCACCAGAGGACTAGTTCTCCGCAATCGCAAATGTAGCTTGCCAAACTCTTCTGCCTCCCATGTTGTTTACCAGTTCACTTGCAGTTGCAGTGACGTTTACATAGGCAGAACAGATCGACCAATATCTCAGCGAGTCACTGAACACATTCCGAAATGGTTGAAACAACACATGACGCACCAGCCTCAACGTGTTGTGCTGACGACTCGAAACCCAACGTCATCGGTTGCTAAACATCTCATGACAACAGGTCACCAAGTTGACCCATTAAACTCAGTCAAGATACTGTTGCGCAATCAAAACCCGAAGCTATTAGCTTTTTGTGAAGCGATGCTCATCCGAACTTATCAGCCGAGGTTGTGTGCACAAAATTGGTTGAGGCAACCTATCGGGTTGCCGTGGTCGTGATTACATAATACTTGGTGGGCTTGGATGCGTGTCTAATCCCTGTCTGTCCTCATCTGTATGATGTATATAACTTACATGTTTAACGTTTGCGACTGATGAGAGTAAATTAAATGTTAACACATCGCAATATATGTCTTCTTTCTGCTCTACTGAAGTGTTTCAAAATTCAGTAGACGTCGAATACTGTCTGGCAGTTTTCTCAAGGAAAGTGTGCTCCTGGGGTCTGCACTTTAGGGATGAGTAAGTGTGATTTAATAAATAAGCGTTAATAAATGTTTGAGATTCGTTGCCGTTATCCCTTCCAAAAAGGGACCTATTTTAACCCGTAACTGCTATGTCGCACTCAGTCAGACGAATCGCCCCTACTACCAGACACACTACACTTGGAAAGATTTGGATCAGTTTGCAACTGAACAAACTAGTTCGTAGATTACAATTTGTCGGTCAGGATTACAAGAGGAAGATGGTGATAATTTCTGGAATATAGACGCCACAGACAATCTTACCAACCAAGCCAAACTTAGTATACCATATCGGATATTTCAATTCCGATGATTCTAGCTTGCATCTTGACCCCTGTCGTCTAACTCGTTAAGTAACCTAGTATTTGGGGTTCCTGCAGCTGCTTTGTATCCCTTACAATTCCTAACACATCAGCGTTGTTACAGTCTAATGGCAGTTGATGTCTGTTGAACAAGAAACCAAATTTATTCATTGGCACAATGTAGGAATCTTCGTAACGAAATACATGAAGACTTACCAACGATAGCAAAGTAAACACTGTTTACCTTCAGTTGGTACAGTCACTGACTTTGACACGTGACATTACATCTCACCCTTAAATCACACTGCCGCCTCACAAATCTGAGCAAATACTACGGGTGTGTTGACACTGAAGATAACTGACAACTACGTCCTCACGACTGTTTGAAGTTGGCACAATCCATTTCCCGCTGTTGCTTAATGAAATACGTTTACCATATAACAGGGTATTCATCTCAGTGGATCAGACAGTATCATGCTACGTGGTTTAACAACAAACCGGTGGATAAAATATTATCTGGCGGATTCCAATAACTGATTCAGCTGATTCCAATTCTGATTCACAAATAAAGCACATCAACTCGAGACTTTCGTGCTTTATAATCATTGATTAAATTTCATTGTAAATGGTTGTTGTCTGCATCTTGTATTCGGTCGTTCAGGGGTATCTCCAAACGTAGTTAACACTAGCAAACAGCACGTTTGCCACCTGAAGGTCTCTGAACGGTATGGTAATCGACGATAATCAGTTACATATCCTAGTCCAATTCCAGGACCAAGAACGTGTTATTCAATTAGTTTCGGATAACCAACTAAATGTCCTCAATGACGGCGTCTGCTTATGCATGAAAGAAACATTATTTAAAAACTTTTGGTTCACATTGAGCATCTCCATTCGTTTCTACCTTGTTCGTTTACCTGTCATATGAGTAACATATCAATGTAACTATTCCAATAGCTGTCTAACTATAAGAAATGAAGCATCAAAATACGTTACCGGGTATTCTTCATCATGCATTTCTTGTTTTCATATGCTTAGTCAATAGGAATACATCAGTTATATGTGTCGAAAAAGTACTATATATTAAGGGACAGCAAAACTGGACGGGATTATCAGAATTAGATAAGTTACTGGGATCTAACCAGGAATGTCACGGCTCACATCCGCAAGGCCCGTCTCTTCAAAACTTACAGTGACTGAACGTTCCCTCACCCGCAGAAAATGAAACAACTTGTTATCTTAAACGGTGTACGCATCTTTGTGCCTAGCGAATCACTAACCCATCACTGAGTATCGGTGATTCAACCAATTTCCGTTTCATCCCATTACGTTTAATTCTATAAAAATCAATGTCCTGACGGTTAAAAAACATGTTGGTAATCGATTCGAATGTAACACGCATTCAAGTGAGGCATTATTTTAGCACATGAAGTTATGTGGGACGGTGCGCATGCACCCTTTCAAAAGTGAGTGTTTAATTGAATGAGCGCACACTCCTATATGGGGAAGTGATGCTAGTTTACTCCTAACACGAAATACCGGCTGACCAATAGAGAGATGGTAGTTGCTGTATAAGAACCATAAAGTCATTTGTTTGATCAACGAAGGCTGAACAGAGTTATATTTGCTCTCAATAGTGTCCGAAAAACGACATCAGATATCTCGTGATGGTCATCCTGCTGCAGACCGATAAAGCATTTTTCAAGAAACTTGCTCTGTCCTACCGTGAATGCTCTGTCTTTCACACGGCCTACTGACGTTTAGTGCATCAATTGTTTCTATCCACCGGTGCACCGGGTATACAGCTCAGGCAACGGATTGATGAGAGATAGTAATTTGGTCAAAATGAACGTCATAACATTTCAGGCTAATTCCTTCAAAATGACCCTTAAACCCTACACTGTCTACGAGTGTGCACGCATAATTTGTGTGGGTCGTGATCTGAAAATCACCCTGTCCATCTCCACTGCAGCACTTCTAACAGGTTCAATTGCTGTGGCTATTAGTTAATAAAGAGAAACTAAAAAACAGGGTTACTACACACAATTTTACAGTTTTGTCTTGATGAATTACGAAAGAAATTTGGTGTGTCGCATGTTGAACAAAGTGCAACAGATCTGCACACCGGACACTCTCCAGGAATAAGTTACGTGCATTTGAGAATCTCTCACTAGGAATGGATTTCCTGGCAGATTCGTAGATAACCATTTGCATACCGATATAAAATCATCCGAAAAGCAGAGAAAAAGTTGATTTTCATCCACTTCTTATATGAAGGTGAGGTTAACAGTAAAATGATTACCTATGGAATTTCAAAGGCAGTCGAGAGTGCATAATCTGTATCAAGATTGATCGTGTCGTCCGATACCTGTCCGGTACTGGTGCCACGCCTTAAGGATAGTTTGCCTAAGTTTCCGTTTTTCTCTACCTACTCTATCATTTGCTGTTATGAAATAGGTTACGTTGGGAGAACTACGTGATGGCAATCGCAGAGGATTCGTGAACGTTCATTGAAATGGATTCGCAACGATTTGCGAATGCTCATTTCCATTGCCATCGACTTCCATTTAATTTATACCGGTCATCGAATAAATCCAGATGAAGCGTTTCGAATCATCTACAAAGTTGGTCAAGGTTGCTCCAGAGCGATCTGAGTGAGTTTGTCATCACCGGCCGAGAACAGTGTCATCAGACTCCACAGCCTGTGCATGTTTGCCCAAAAACAATTTGTACAAACTTTCCGCCTCACCAGGCCAATCGTCTCACATTCAGTTTTAACCCAAGTGAGCGTGAATCCCTCGACACCGACGAACGCACTTCTCGTGATAAGCCCGTGTAACGCTAACATATTCGCCAACACTTCAAACATCATTCAATAAATTGAGATCCATACCACCTACGCGAATTTTAACGAACTATTTTATTCATTACAATTTTCATATATCATTCGCGCTCGTCCCATGTAATTATAAAAGCTTGATGAGAATAAACGAAAACAGCTGTTTGCAAAATTGACGTCTTATTGGTTTTTCGGGGATCTAGAGAGGATGGAAACTAATTGGTCTGTCACATTTAGCTATTGCTTCATGGTCAGTGCGACCTGATGAGCGTGTTCCCATTAGTGACGCATGAA
>LUCH01006845.1:0-12476 GCA_013368495.1 Paragonimus heterotremus
GTGGGCAGTGACTAGGGTGGCGCCACTGACACGGTATGTTTTAATACTGCGACGACGAACGTATAGAGTCTTCGACTTGGACGTGCTGATGGACAATGGATTTCCCACGGACTATAGATTTAGACCATCCCGGTCTCCTTGGAAGTCATCAGCGCTGTGTAAAACGTGCCAGGGTTTCGTACCGTCCGTGAACATCTCGACGAAAAATTTACGCCCTGGAGGTCGTCAGCGTAAACCAAGAATAATACAGGACCCAGTATTGAGCCTTGTGAAACACCAGTTGTGGTATTGAATGGTCTGGATAGCTCGCCATTAACTTTAACTGTGTATGCGCAACAACATAGATTTTGTTGGGGCCAAAAACAGACCTCACTGCATAAGCTCAACCAGGGAATGGTTGGCGGCGAAAGGAGGGAGATGGGAGTAAACACTACCACTCATTCTGTTGGCCCATCGCCGTTCGCCACAAGGAACACCGAAAAATCCACCGTTCGAGATAATGTACGGTAGCGCGCTACGCCTGCTAGTCGATCAATAGATTAGTTTATGGGGAAATCGGCGGATAAACATGCGTGAATAATCGAGCATCGGGACCAATTTTAATCCGCGGCTGCGTAGATTAGTAATCCCCATCGGTGTAACTAAACGCATTTTGAAATATCATCAAGCCTATCTCATTATTCCCCCGTAAATGCCGGGGTCATACAGGTCCTAAGGGCTGGAAATTTACTGAATGCCCACAATTTTCATTATACGTTGGACAGGCGGTCTTGAGGAGTATTTTGGATGATGTGAGGTATAACAAGTTCTTAGAGTTACGAATTGCTATGTACATTTTACGTCAACCCACATTTAGTCTGATTCGCAAAGACTGAGAAGCAACTAATGCACGTTCTATTATTCAATTGTTGTTAGTCATACGATCAGGCGTACTTGGTTCACAGTGCTCACTAGCCGGAACAGGTAAATTGTATGACATCACATGGCTCACTGGATATCATTTTTGCAGTTCTATCTAGATCTACCATATACAGAATAAAATAAACGACTAGTGGGACAACACGTTCGGCGGGTCAGTGACATAAACATTCTTGCGCCTACTGATACCATTTTTCCTGACAATTACACACTTGTTAGTCACCCTTCTTTACCTATGCGTCCATTTTTAAATGAGATAGCACTTTACTTTTCAACCCTGTTTAGGACGACGTTGAGCTCATCGGCGATGTTCAGTGCACAATTGAAAATATGCGAGTTTCCCCCTCTTGGATACGTACCGTGTGTTACAGTTACGTTCTCCTGTCCAGACCTCTTTTCGTCCAGAGTTTCTTGTCACCCCTCTGCATATGTTCCGTTTCAGTAATTTTTTAAGACATTTTGTTAGCGTGTGCATCAGGCATTAGGGTGAAGTGATTGATGTTTTCATTCCCACTCGCGTTTTACTCTTGTGCCCATTTTGCATCTTTTTTGTAGTGTGCCACTTTTGGCAGTTAATAACGGTTCCGTTTCGGACATACGGTGTGTTAGTATCCTTTGAGGATGGCAAGATTTGCTTTGCCGTACTCAATCCGACACGGTAAAGAGCAGGGGACAGTCCGGCCAAGCTATCCATTTCTTCCGTTCAGTTAATCTGTGAGGGATCGCCGAGTATACGCATCAGGAGCAGCACCAGATTTATCCGCATGACAATAGATAATGACTTTCTGGATATATCTAGTGTTTGTGGATGGAGAATCGCAAGCCAGTCGTTATAAAGGGAAGGGGGACATCACAGCAGACGCTGATTCATCCGACGTAACTACGTGAATAAGTTGGTGCAATTAGAGAGTCAAATAAAGCTGCTGTCTATCCTCGAGTCGTATATTTGAAGTTGGGGTGTTTTGGTATTTCCAACCAGGTGACTGATCGGGTGGAGGGTTTTTTGTGTACCAGGGTTTGTAAAGTGGAGGATTGGAGCGGACTATCCGAAATAGGCACAGCTCAATGATGCCCATCAAGGATCTATTTCAGGTCTTCGGCTGTTTCCAAGTTTCATAGAGTATCTAGTGACAGAACTCAACGAAACGTGCTTTGTATTTTGCGCACGATGCCCGTCTTAACAGAGGATCTCAAGGTAGTTGCAGAATGGTCTCTCAAGTGGACCCTCCACCGGATACCGCCAAGTGCAAATAGTGGCTGAAAGCTCGAAACTTCTAGAAGTCTTCAATCTCCAGGGTCCATTCACTAATATATGTGTAGAATAGGCCCGAAACCCAGGAATGTTGGTCAAACATGACTTCAGGTCCCCGGCTTCTGCGCGGCGGTTGCACATAAAACTCGCAATGAGCTATTTAGGATTAGGAAAGTTTCGCCTACAGTGCAACCGGGAGTTTGTTTGACGCTAAACAAAGTTATAGTTCTGTCTCATCTAAAGTACTGCTTGCAGTTTTGGACACCCCACTTAAGTAGTTATCCAGTGCTATGGGACAGCACAACTCACGACTCAACTGATAAGAATTAAGTGCACACCCTATCATAACCGGTTAAATGAGTTCGGATTGTGCTGCATGACAAGAGGGAGGATGAGAGTTGACCCTACTGAGACCTCCAGATTTCTTAAAGGTACAGGCGAAGTAAAGACAACAGATCTACCCAAACACGTGTGCCGAAGCGCCACCACCACAAGTCATAGTCAGCAATTTAAGAAAAGCAAGGTTCGATCCGATCTACTTGCAAAATTCTTCAGCCACCGGATAATTAATGCTTCAAACGAGCCGCGATCTCCTTCAAAACGCGCCCGGATAGCTCGTTGCCGAAGATATTCCTAGATCTCCTGTAGCACGACGGATAAGACTTGTCAGGTAGTTGTAGCGTGGTTGAACGTGGCAACGTGAAGGTCATTTCTTGTTCTTGACTTCTCATCAACCTTGTCAGTAACCCATAAAACGGACCCTGAATGGTTGACGGAGTGTTTCTGAATCGCAGGCGGTGATTCAGGTTACATCTTTTACAACAGGGTGACCATTAACTTTTCCGTGAGCGGTTTAACACAGACGAACGTGGTGAAGCTTACGGAAGTAAGTTCAGGAGTGGGAGAACACAGGCTTTCCGTATTCAAAGTGTAGGCTTGTGTGATGGCATCACCCCACTATTTTACTGATGTCGGTCTCTACGTAGTTTCTCAGCTGGTAATCCATCAACGCGTGAACCTCTACACACCTGCATCCCTTGGTCGCATGTAATCGGCTGACCGCAAATATTTCTGTAATCTTGGAGGTGAAAACGTTTTAATCTACTGAATTTGTAATTTTGTGGCTTGTTTTGGTCCCTGAAATCATAGATAATCTTTTTGTCTCGATCTTTCAAAGACTTAAGCAAGGGGTATGCGGCAGTTCAGTGAATCAAGGGTTGATGGAAAAATAACGAGAAGTTGCATTCTACGTTATTTGGGGGAGTTAATGGCAGGACAACGAAAGTTGATGTAACAAACCTGGAACCACATGCTTGTATCGAAATTTGAATGTATTTGAACAGGAAAGTGTGATTGCATTTCCGACGACTGAACCGTGGTTGGATCACGTAGACCAAGCTTTTTGTGCAGCTGCCAGCGTAGGATGCGCTAGTAAACACATTCTAACGTAAGATCCTTCGCAAAAATCAAGCAAGTCAGTAGTATTTTTTTTAGTTATATTTGGTATGCACGCTCCGTGAACATTTCCTTTTTTTAACTGGTATTTTCATTTTTCTTGCTAAGCGGGAAAAAGGGTCGTGTCCATATCGACTGCATTTTTCACGACGTTTTTTGGCCATTACACAGAGGTTGTACAGACCAGTAATAGCTCAGTAAAACGCTTGGTGAAGTCAGCTGTTCTTACCAGTATTTCCCACCGATTCTTAACCTGCAATATAACCTCATTCCATTTTCATCCGCCGCTTTCCCTATGGCCTTGAAACCAGATCAACCGTTAGACTACGACCTGTCTCAAGATGTCATTGAAGAGACAACGCTTATAGTTCAGAAAGGTAACATATAATAAAGGAAGCAATTTATACGAGATGTACAAAAAGTGAGACTTCAATTTGCATCGAGGTCAAAGGCATTTTGTCCACTCAGACGTAAACAGCTTGGCACTGGCTGTTTACGTAGGCACTTTCAAAGATACCGTTTGCACAAATATTTATATGTATACAGAGGTATTACGTTAATCCGTGAGAGCACGTCCTGAAAAAGACAAATGCACAAGCAGCAACTCACCGTGGTGATGAAGGCCTCAGGGTTTTTCAACAGCCGGTGTACGTATCGATCAGAAGCAGTCCTTGTCGGCAGATTCACCACCTCACGGATGAATGCGCCATTCGGCTCCGGTCACAACTACGCCATACTGCCCAACAGATTCATCCGATCGACAAAATTACACATATCGGTCAGTGTCCTCCACCATGCGTCATTGGGCCTCGCACGGCAAGATTGTAGAAACTTGGATGGACAGCTCCACGGCATTAAGCAATAGCCTTGCGCAGGTGGTGACATTCAGCCAGTCAAGATTCACCGGCGTACGGATCCAAATTTGAACCTTTTTACGCGGGATTTTCCACTGATTTTGTTCATAAGGTTGTAACATTTTCTATGAAACCGTTGTGTACACTCGACTGCGGATGAGGTGACCTGCCGAATAAACGAGATCTAAGAGAATTTCCCGCCTAAAGGCTTACAACAGCTCCATGTAATTATCCTACATTACGAATCATAGCAAATTGTACTCCATCCTTGAAACTTATAATCGCTCCGTCCACTTGTCCTAGCTCACAAGTTAAGCCAACCAGTACCCTGCGCTGAAACCTATAAGTGGACAGGTGAAGTCACTGAAAACGAACACGTGGGGCTATCGACGCGAATTATATAACTGAAGTCTGTAGAAAATGGTAGATGCTATCTTCGCCTTTCTTCAACACAGAATTTAGCCGTCGATTTCCACGCGCTTCAAGTGTCCCCCCGGATGACTGAAGCCGTGAATCAGACAAATTCTTCATTATCTCCTTCATCAAATCTGATATCAGTAAGACAGTTGTGTACGCATATATTAAGGAATTCACTCCCTTCAACTACATCAACAGGATAGTCGCTCCAGGCTATACTTATTTATGCTTCCTTCTGTATGTATGCAAGCGGGACCACATGGAATCGTCATCTGCAAAGTGTGTCGCGGGAACCGAATTGCTAAAACTAAAACATTTAACTCACTAGACAAGTCGCACTCTCCTGCATACAATCATACGTCTGTTACATTTCAGCCAACGGTAATAAACCTGCACGGTTTTCAGAGACTCATGCCACCCTACCTTATCGCACTTCTGAACACTTTTCGCCCAATAGCTAGTCCCACAAACGTAAATAACAACTACGTCTTCAACGTTCCTGTAAAGACATTCCTGCGAATGTGAGGAAGTGGGAAATTCAAGATTATTAAACATCGCCTCGAACGCAGCAATACAATCCACTTCCTGAAAATAAAAAATAAAGAAGTAAAATTAAAACTAAAAACATTTCCGCTTCTATACAGTAACATTGCCACACGCAGTCGATCACAACAAAAGCAGTCATATCGCAATTCGAAAATTGCGTACGTTAAGGTCGTTTTTAGTTAACGACCAGTTAAACACAACACATAGGAGTCTATGTTGCAGATTTCGGCGATTTCAATTTTTGCACCAGGTATCAAGCCAATAAAGCGGATTGTGCGGTGTGATAATATTTGCCCGCGATAACTGAAGAAATCACGGTCTCCGACTGGCATTCAAGCGAGTAATCGTGGTTGCGGTTGCGACATCTGTTCGTCATAAATCGGAAACCTCAGAAGAAACAGAAAATTGG
Organism: Paragonimus heterotremus; assembly: GCA_013368495.1. NCBI lineage: Eukaryota > Metazoa > Platyhelminthes > Trematoda > Plagiorchiida > Troglotrematidae > Paragonimus > Paragonimus heterotremus. The sequence continues at coordinate 5,852 of LUCH01006845.1, forward strand.
TAAACTATTGAACATCGTTGACTAGACAGAACGAAGGACGATACCGCGAGTGGCAACCAGAGCAAAATGCGTTTATTAACAGGCCCTTGTGAATTGAATTTCGAAGCTCAGTAATGTGAAAATCCGACCCAACTCTATTCCCCCCCAAATATTTGTCGTTGTAGATTCTGCCGCCCCTGTCTCTGGCCGTTAACTGGACCTTAACCTAGATATCTCTGTTTCATCGCATCAACTGACACTTGTGCGAATAGTCAGCTGCCGCTTGTTGTACCTCGCTTGTGTGGTGCGTGCATCACCTTTTCAGAGCTCGGTCCGTTTCCATTGTTTTTGAACCCGTTGACTGCCTGGAAGAGCTCTGCTGGGTATGAATGTCATATTACGTGATTGTAGTTCACCTTTAGCTTATTTGACATCAAATTGCAACTATTGCCCGGAAACGATCCGTCGATCGGAATTGTTGAGGTTGTCTACCTATCGACTTTGATACTTTGTTAAGTGGTACCCTGGCATTGTTAACCAATCTTGTTTTGACTATTTCGGATCGTTGGTTTATTGCTATGCGTCACCCAACGACCTCGTAGAAGATAGTACACCATGTCCACGAAGGAGTCATGGGCGGATAAAACTCTCCTTTCAGCAGCTATACTCCATTTTACTGATGAGTCCCACGCAACCTAACAATGTAAAAGTGCAACAATGTAACCAACGTGATCCGAAAAATATAGCAATAAAAACAATAAAAATAAAAGCAGCAAAATGCTACGCAACGCCCCAAAAGATAACCCCCAAATCATGAGCCGATGGAGTAAGAAAAATGAGCGCAGGTCTAACGCTGTGTGAGTGTTTGATTTCGGTTTGTGTCAGAGGTAGGATCAGTGAACGATCCTCCACGAAGACGTTGAACAACGCGCAGCAACTAACTGACGACCTAAAAAAATCGAAACAAGATTGGATCACGATATCGCGGTGCCATTTAGCAAATTATCATAGTGAACATGAAGACAACCTCATAGGTTTCACTCGACAGATCGTTTTCGGGGAACCGACTATAATTTGATATCGAACAGAATAGAAAAAAGCTATAATCGTACAATTTATCACTTCCACCGAATATAATTCTTCTGAGCAGTCAAGAGGTTCAGAAACAACGGATACGAGTCGAAATTTGAGGCGATGCAAGCACCATTGAACTGAAGTCTGATAATGGGTAACTGGCTATTCGCGCAACCATCAAACCGACATAATTAAACAAAATCTTCTGGATCAATGTGCATTTGGTGGGCAGAGGAAAAGCAGATGTGAAACATACAGGGATACGCATCTGAGAGGAATGCGGCTGGATCAGGTGTTTCGTGACTGGGTTGCCAGTGAATGGTTCTTCTTCCTGCATATTTTTGTTGTCAAATAGCTGGTGAACAGAGTCACCCGTTGTTCACAGGAAGTCTGCTCTGTTGATACAGTGGGTTCTGCAGTGATACAGGAAGATGTCGAACAAATGTTTGCGTGAGTATACCCACGGGTCTGTACTGCTTTGGTGCTAATTTTCGAAAGGGTTGATTATGTATATGGAAGGTTAGTTGGTGCACTTTCGCGTGTGGTTACCGCTATCTGTCCGCCTTGTCTGTCCTAGTTGAGGTCGGTGGTGTCCGTATGCTGAGGAAAGTATACACGACTTATCTTTCATTTGGACGATCAGTGGGATTTCTTGATGCGTCTTCCATTTCCTTTTATATCTCGCTCACATAGATCACTTTGATAATCGAGGCGCTCGGATTTCAATAAACGGAACATGGAAGGTCTGTGAATCCCTCTCTCAAGTTGGAAAGCCACAGCTCTGTGTGCCTTTCTCTGACATACCTGTGCAAATTCTCTGGACGCCCGATAAGCGCCGGCCATTTCGTCCTATAGAACTTGAACTTGGTTATTAACGCACGTCCTAATTATCCGCGTTACAGTCACCCTCTCAGAACTCGGACAGTCGTTTGGTAATATCTACTGCTAGCAAAATACGTGTGTCACGTCCCACTGTCGTTAGGGTGATCAACTGATCGTCGGTCCAAAAGAAGTCCCAAGCAGTTCGGGCTTCTAACCAATGCTATTTGGCCAGTGTTCCTCCGACTCCCACATCCCTGCCGTTCACCAACATTCCCATGCCGGACAACTTCATAATTCCCAATTAACACATCACAATTTTTGTCATCCAGCCATTTTCATACAAAATTCCCCTCTTTTTCCACCTCTTTCCCCCAGCCATTTTTGCCGTTACTACCACGTCAACGTTACTGGGTTTCAGCCATCCAATATTTTGTCCATGAAATTCCTGACATAATCATTCCTTCATTAGGGGTAATTTTAATCCCCCAATTTTTGAAACCTTATTTTCAAACACTTTCAAATATTCCTTCTATGAGTCGTCGCCGAACAGGTGAAGTTGTCAAAGGTCGTTGATCTTCTGGTGGAAGTTTCTTGACGATGCTCTCTTTTTTTCGGATAAAGCCGTAGAAGGTCCGGATGAGCGTAATGTTCATGTACATACTGCATTCGTAAACCGCGCACCTGCCTTCAGTGCATCAGAAGCCAGCCCATAAAGATAAACATTCAGAAGGGTGGTGATGACTGTGCGATTAACGATTTGAACACAGTGAGATGATCCACCTGGAGTCATCTAATACCCCATCTGCAAGACCACTATTTCGCCGCTGTGCGAGGGATGACACGGGCCTACAGTTGGCCATGACGACTACTCACGCCAAAAGTAGGAAAAAGACCACTTCTACACCTCATCCTGCGACAGGGCATAGAAGGTTAGAATAGTGTGTGACACAATATTTTGTAAACGTGGAAACGCTACCATCTCAAGGGATGAATCAGGACAGAAAGCAATATAATGTGAAAAGTGGATGCACCGTTCGTTTCACAATGCCCATGGTCATGATGGCAGGTGGTGATTAGAAAAGCCAAAAGCCACAAAAGGAGCAGAAGCAATGGGGTGAATTGAATGCTTATAAATGGAAGCCACGATTGCCGGTGCCACATACAAGTCTCTAGTGGGTTTCCACACAGTACTGACATTCAACTCGGTGAGGCTCCGTGTGCAACGGTCTCACCGCATATCTTATTTGTATGCTTACATGTGTAGATTTTCGTTTCAAATATTTGTTTCCACTTCAAGTGTTTGACTTTGATTTACTCACAGGCAAACAAAGTTGTTACTATTATTGGCAACATTACTACTGTTGATTTTTGTGATTTTGGTATGCACATAATTGTTTTGCATTTTTCTGACATGCAGTTGTTTCCACCTTTTTGAAATAGCGTATTTTTATCATGGATAATTTGTAACTTTTATAATCAGTAACATTTTTCTGTACAATAATCCGACTTTTTCGATACGTTTCCCCAGGAAACAGGATCACTAACTGATGGGAGTGGTGCCCAGGCGGCGATTCTCACCATTGTGCTCACTTCACTGACCTTTTGCAATAAATTCCCAGCGGTCATTTATATTTTCAAAGATAACACATGAAGGCATCGTACTACCTGGGGAGTTAGATTTTAACTACGTATGCTATATTATCCAGGTAGGCATTGCACTGTGCTTGGTACTTCGCGTCCAATGATAATGGACTTCGAAGATCTCAACGAAGTAGGGTTTGAGTAGGAACGATTTGCAATTGCTCGGTACAAATTCAAGTGTGGAGTGCACCGTCCGTTTTCCACTTAGCGGTGCCCCACTTCTTTCGCATTCATTTAGGGGCAGTTTACTTCGTATGAACACAATCAGTCAGACAGTTACTGCGTTATACATTTTTAGGCCGCGTTTCAGGCTTTGCTCCAAATTCCGAACAAACTCCAAAAGTTTTACAGGATCGACCCACTAAGATGACCTACGGCCTTACGCAATTCATTACTATATGTGCTAGCAAGTCATGCACTATCTGCTAGTATGAATAGTGACCAGTTCGGTGGCAAATTCGGGAGGAACTACGCCTTGGATACGCACTGCCCAAATGTACCTCAAATGTAAGACGCAAAGTCGTCCCGCTGGTCCGTTTCATCCAACGCAAACTTAACAAAATGGCCATATGCATGACGAATCGGCACAACAACACGGCACATAGCCCCAAGTCACTTTAAGCCAACTCATTGTACGGTGAAGTAACTGGACACGACTGTGAGAGAACTCCACATAAATCAAGGTATTTTATTCCAGCTGAAGGATTTGTTGTATCCCCACTCACAATGATGCAAACAAAGCCAGTGTACCCCTTCTTGATCTGGTGTGAACTAGCTAAACACACCTCCAAGTAAACGACATTGCGGACTTTGTAGATAAAAAGGAGAAAAGCGCCTGCAAAGCCAAACCGATGAGTACATACGCCGATGGCTTCTGGGCAGACGGACAATCACATCAACGGTGACATGAATAAAATGCCTGTAAAATGTGACTGGAGACCGAGGGGTGCATGACGGAAAAACGCAAAAACCAAAAGTGATTACGAAGTCAAAACAGGATAACAGCATCATAAACCCCTCCGGAGCTCCATTGTTCCGCAAACAAAGAAACAACAAACAAATAAACGTCAAACAAAAATTAGAATGAAATTTTTTAAAAACATAAATCGGCCAAGGTGCAAAGGAATTGCTAGAAAATAATTGGGACCGATAAGTGATACAAAAACTCGTGGGGCACTTTGTAACTTTTCAACCCAGATCACCCTTAAGGCTTCAAAAGGTATCAACATTTCACATAGCACAAATCAACGAGACTTACGACCGGCATGACTGCGATGAGTGTTGTACGTCACCCGTTTTGCTCCATTATTCGTGGCATTTCTCTTCTGTCACGAGCAATGTTGAAACATGTTCCCATCCAAGTGGCTATATCTTTTCGTTCGGTGGCTGCGCACGAGGATTTTGACAGTCTAACCTCCATGTTCAGTTATGACATTTGAAATCATACCCAGTGTTGACAACTCGTCGCCAAATGGAGTCATTAAATGTCATCTCGTTTTTCACATTCGACGCACATGTACAGCGTTATCTCCGTGACTGCGGCTACTGTCACACTATCGAACAAGTTGCCGTACAGAAGAAGTTTCAAGCCAACACAAGCAATCTATCTGGCAACCCAGTGGTAGGTTCAAACCAACTCACCGCGAACTTCCCATATGACCGCGATTTTAACGCAACCTCCGGCTCTTTGAACCACTTGGCATTTTAGAAGGGGATCACATGGGTGGATATGTCACGATCCTTTCTTTCAACCAAAGACCTTGCCATCGTGCTACTGTTGTCCTGAAGTTCCTTCATGTACGCCAACATTTTAACAAGGTGATCTACTGTCACAATTACGCCTGTTTGCTGCTTCAAAAGTGCATCAAGAAATCCCGTTGGAACGGCGGCAGTAGTAGTAAAGCGTGAGCTGAATAGAGTCACTGGAGAGGAGGCCATCAGGATAGCTGAGTTGAAAGACAATGCAGGGGGACACTGGTTAAGGAAACATGGTGGCGGAGAGTTGCCACATCCGTAAGGATATCCCAGATAGAGGCATTTGACAATGACGCAAAACGAGAACAATTGTCCGGGATGCAAAACCCACCGAGTCACAACGGTTGTCGGTGGAGAAACAACGGTGGGGAAGTATGCACGGGTAAGGAATTTGGGGGTGTTAGGGTAAAAGACGTTGGAGTCGATTATCTGGGACTGATAATAATAGCCATGAAGATCTGCGTGAACCAAATAGAAGAAGCCTGACGGTGGCGCGGAGCAAGTGTCTCATACTGGGATCTCTGTGTTGTGTCTGAAACGGTAGACAGTAGATTTGCCAGATGACGAGAGTGACAGCAGTGCTTTGAGTGATTTGGTGGGCAGTAGACCTATTGCAAACAGGATAGCACCCGGTGCTAAGGCAGCTGTCTGAGTTGAGTGTTTGACGACTGTTGTAAGTTTGATAAAAAGTCGGTGACCACTCCACCTGTCTCTGTTTATTCCCTTTCAGCTGATTTTTCTTCTGACATTCGTAATCTTCTTGGTACTGATCGCGAGCCTTCCCTATGAAGACCGATATGCCCATTCGAATTACGCGCTCGACAAGTCGCTTCTCTCACGAACGTTAATCTCGATATGTTACTAGAGCTGGATATTGCCTGCTTGTCGAAACTACTTGCAGGCATGATATAAAATAGTCGCGTCTGTAATGCGGTGAGCGTCCTTAAGTTTCGAGTCCGCTGAACAGACAATTCGGACCCATAGAGGAAGCCAGTAGTATGGACGAGCTTCTTATCAAGAAGTTTCTAAGGCGCAAGAAAACCATTATACACTAAACGGGAGAAAACAGCAACAAACCTCGATATTGAATCCACTAAATTTACAAGTTCTAACACCAACGGTTTACGGGGAAACGACCAAATGCAACGGTCGCGTAGTGGGGGAGCGATGACGAGCAGGTGAGACCAACGTACACTTAAACGAAGGTATAGCGGCGGGAAGTGAGAACAAATGAACTGCTAGAGAGCAAGTTTCGACAAGCAGGCAATATCCAGCTCTAGTAACGTATCGAGATTAACGTTCGTGAGAGAAGCGACTTGTCGAGCGCGTAATTCGAATGGCCATATCGGTCTTC
>LUCH01006846.1:10651-33536 GCA_013368495.1 Paragonimus heterotremus
GAGATGCTATCCGAGATGGCGATGTGTCGCAGTCAGTGGCATACCTGTATCCATACCATTTCTAGTTCTTCCGCTTAGTCTTCTTTTTAGTAACGTTTTCTTCTAGGATATTCCACGTCACTGTTGAGGTGAGCGGCGGCCCGAGCCACAGTACCTTTTGGCCAGGCTCATGGCTGCTATGATGTTGATGATGACGAACACCGGCATTGGCTTTGATCCTGTCTATTAACCTGAGTATACCATGATTGGTTAGGGTGATTCCAATACCGCTTTCCTCCCTCATTCAACCCCTGGCAACCAAGAGATCGCTTACGTAGTCCTGTTGAGGGCTTTATCAAAGATATTCTCGCTGCTATTTCAATAACATACTGTGTTCTACCCACCACTGGAGATTCCAAAACACTTGTGAAGGGAATTTTTCTCTTCTCCGTTTGTTGCATCACTGTGGGATCATCCGAGTCCACTGGTGCAAAACACTGGACATCAACCGGCTACTAACCTCAAGTCCTGTGATCTGAAATTAACTGAACTGATACATTTTCAACAACAACCACGCTACAGATGCAAAAATCATCCGGAATGTTTCCCGAAGCAACCCGAAATAATTTCCCAGTTGGTGCTAGCAGGGGTCACGAATAAGGTTATTGTATCACACAGTTGTGTGACTTGAATGAAGTCATTCCTGAGGAAGGCCACCTGAATGGGTTGAAACGTGCTCATAACGTTGTGTTATTCTCAACCAGTTTATCAATGACTCAAGTCAGTTCACCGAATCAATCAGTGGAAGTGCGGTTTCATGGGGACAAACCAAGAGACAGTCGATCGTGTGTAAGACAATATAGATAGTGTAATACCGTATTGTGGTTGGCGTGTAGTGCAACAAGGCCCTTGCTAATGCTGTTTCAAATCACGATTGATTTCAGATTGAGAACCATAAATTCATGAAATCCCGCAAATTTAAACTATCCGTCTCACATTTCAAGAAAGAAAACTGCAAAATATCGTGTTTTCACACATGCAGTTTAATATTACGCCTCATTTAGTTCATATGAGCAAGGAACATGACGAATTCTACTGTGACATGCCACAAAGCCTAACCACACACACTTCCGGTTCACTCGCTCGTTGACGGCCGGTCTGTAGTTTCCTTAGTTGATTTGTGTGTCGGTGCCGTTTATAGCCCTATAAGAAACCTCCTGTGTATTTTGTCGAATAAATATTCAGTTTCTGCTCTCAACTACCTTTTCACATTTCGCCTCTGGTAAATTCGTACCTTGGAAAACGACTTGGTGCACCGCGCACGAAAACGCTGTGGTATGTTTGTTAAAGACGTAATTCATTTCAAATGGGCACACAGATTAGTCAGTGTAGAACACATTGGGTTTCTGTATAATCTGTACCTATATATGCCGGTAAGGCGGTGCAGTAGTTCACTGAACGCCATATGGTGCTCCATGTGTAATAAGGTAACTGATTTCGGTTGTACATGAAAATAAGACAAAATATAGAATTGTGTATGGCACCCCATATTTTTTGTTATTCCACGCTTGCACCCTTCGTTGCTTCCACTTTTTACCATGTTGTTTGCACCCTTATTACCCAGCGTTTTTCGAGTGTTTCTTAAAGAAAATTGCAGGTACTTCCAAAATAGGACACCTATTCACTCATATACGTGGACAGATAACTCAGTGTAGTTTCTCGTTATTCACACTTCGTTCATCTAGATTCACAGTGTTAGTTACTGCCTGGAATGCTGAACTGCTGTCACCTAACGGTGGGCATATCACGCTGGCATTAATACTACTTTATTATATTATTGCTGGTTTTCTTGTGCGTTTATCCCATGTGCGGTGTAAGTATCCTCTGCAATGTTCATTTAACACACCGTCTAGTTTGGTTGGAGTTTCTTTAGCGTTCTTGACCTGATAGCATGACGCATAGCGGATAATCCCTTGTGCACAACTCTTTTCTCTCCATAAATGTCTCCACTTCCTTCATCAATCGACCAGTCATGTGTTATTGTAATGGAAAATGTGTTGTGTCCTCAACTACCGCGTTTTGTATTACTCTTTTTGAGCCGGTGGCACACAAAAGTTTTGCGGCCGAATAAAAGCGCAAAGCAAGGCACGCCGGACTTCGCTGCTTTTACTATCATTTTCGCCGGAAATTTCCAGGTTTTAGATCCCAATACTGTCTTTAGTATTTCATTTTCCCTGTAACCCCAAAACTCAATCAGTTGTTCACTACGGGCTTTCATTAAATGCCGTCGAAGGACAAATTGCTTATAACAGAAGGATTGACAAATATTCTGAGAAATTTTTCTATACAATATGTATACAACATAGTATATTGATGCGCATCCGTGTTGCCAACATTCTATTTATCAAGACCCATAAGTGGCTTTATTTTCTGGAACAGTAAGAATGCTGTCAGTTAACCGCGGGTACAACAGACTGAAGCTCCCATCCTGTTGTGTGTATTCCGGTTGAAAAAGCCTTTTTGCCACGCATTACTTAACCATCGTTTGCAATATTCGTCAAGTACTCTGCCAGAGGGTGGTTGCTTATTCAGTTCTTTTGCGTACAGGGCCTAGTTGCGTTACGCATTTAGGGTATGTGACGAGTCGTGCCTAGTAAAAAGGTTCTCAATTCTGTTTGTTTTAAAGTTAAGGTGTTTCAGGCACCGGAAACAGCTAAGTTGTCTAATAACCATTTTTGTCATCAATCATTCCATCATATTTCCAACTAGAACCCCAACTATGGGGTCCCTGATACTCTAAAACTGACCACCTTAAAAAGACGTAATTCGTTTACCAATATTACCACTCACCATTGCAGAGTGGATAGTCTGCTCCAACAGTTTTCAATCAAGTTCATTCAACTGAGATACTTAGGTCTCTGGTGAGGGCAAAGATGGGGTTTTCTTTTTCGCTAATTGAGTTGTCTGGGCAATCATCCCTACAGCGGCAGCGCGCAATATGCTTAGCTGTACATTCAGACCGTGAAATAGCTCTATGGAAATGCATCAGATGCAGCACGCTCTGTGTTGCCGATTGAAGTAATCAACAATGCTGAATGCAGTTCGTGTAATCCAGTGAATGTGACCGTTTCTTTTAAGGAACTTTCTGCTGTTATCATTGTTCAAATTAATGCTTTCTGAATGTCTTTGTTATGAGTGGTAATTTGTGCCCCATAAGTAGTGCAACCGATAAGGTTTACCCTCGTCGTAGTGATATGTACCCTCCCCCGGGGAGCTACTTGATGGAACTGAACATTCAGCATGAGTTGGCTCACACTTTCCTCTTTTTCCATTATCTTCATCACTGTTCTCATCACAACTCATGGTTGCTTACTGTTAACTTGTGAACTAACTAACATAGTCGAATTGTGTTGGATGTGTTAGGGGTAAATTCCTGTTCGTTTTACTGTCGCTAGAAAGCAACTTACCTGGAGTGTATCACATCTCCATTTCCCTAGTATGTTCGATATTAACCGCAAAGAAGTATTGCGATGTTTGTTAAACAGTAATTTCACTTACATTTGGTGATCATTTGGTAACCGGTTGTTTCGGATCGTCGGTCACGAAGTTTAAGTGTGTAGAGCAGATGATGCGATACCACGAGGTTTTACTTTGGTAGTTCACTCAACAAGGAACGGACACCGATTGGCATGGATATCAAAAACGTCCTATATACCGCAACAATACGTTGATTGCCGTCCAGGGAATCTCATTTCCCGATATGCATTACTTCACACCTTTTTCTAGGATATTGTACGTCACTAACGAGGTGAGTAGCTGCCCAGCCGCAATACTTTCTGGTCGGTTTCAAGGCTGACGCTGATAAAGGTGCGTCACTTGCAGCTAGTGAACTGCTATTACCTTTGAACTTGCTAACAGTGTCAATTAAAAAAGAAATAACGCATGGATAAGCGTTTACTGTTCTTCACCACGGTCTTAACTATACGAGTTTTTCACTGATAACATGGTTCCGCCTCTGGCACGCATCACCAGTTCCAACGGTTGAGAGTCCTCTTTGATGGTAGTTGTATCGTAGTCTTATATGTTCGTCATACGAGTCCACAAATATCACGTTTGTCAGATATTACGCTACTTTACTGAACTCAGTTAGTACGCATTGTGTGTTTTCAATGAGGCATCACATAAGCAATATCTAAGGCATTTTTAAAGATACGGTAAAGGTGATCATCTTCAAATATGTGTAAACCTTGCCTTTTTGTTTGCGCAAAACTGTTTGCAGAGTTAATACATTAATGCATGAGGTCGCTCTCACAAAGAGATAAACGCGCAACAAGTAGCTCATCTTGATTATGAAGGCTTCAGTACTTGCCGATAACGAGCACATCTATCGGTCATAAGCAACCTACGTCGACAAATCTGTGGGATCGCAAATGAATACGTCACCCTGGTTCAGTCATATCTACGCCATAGGGCCGGATAGATGTATCCAATCGACATAGACTCACATGTCGGTCTGTCCTCTCCACCCTGCATTGTTGGCTTTTGCATTATTAGGTTTGAATAGTTTGATTTATCATTTCGATGGCATCGAACAGCAGTCGTGCATGAATAACAGCATGTAAGCAATAACAATCCATGATTATCTAGATCCTAATTTTAAACTTCCTTGCATAAAAATTTTGCTGATTGTGTTCGCAGGGATATGATGGACACTACAAAGTGTTGTGCGATTCCGAGTAAACTATTCGTCTGTTAGTCATTCTTACCACTACTCAACCTATCATGTTGCCAAGCAGTTGATGCCCCGAAACGGATAAATCTGGACAGACCTATTTACTTTATCAATATGGAAAGTTGCCGTGACAAAATGGGATGTTAGTCCGAGTAGTTTTTGATCGACGTCTTTCAGTTATAACACTACTGAAGAAGACTCTTCAGGGTAGTTAAATTTTTAAGTAACAAAAATTTAGCGTAACGTTATGTTCTCACTCTTCTTACTAAAAGCCCTAGCAGATCCGTTGATAACATGACGGATAGTGCAGAAACAGTGTCTTCTTTCTACTAATCGAGTAGTCTCAGCGGTCGTATGTTAAGCGATAGTTGCTAAGTTACCCACAGCAGCGTGTTTCGAGTTCATCTATATATTTTTACTATGAGGTAACTCATTGGGAGGGCGTCATATTCAATACCCAGTGTTTTGTCGCTTATAGCAGTCGATAATAATGAACGTAAGTCAGATATGTTATTCCTGGTCAACATTTTTTCTGAGCTGCTCCCTACATATGATCATGTGTTAAACTCGGCTTAAGGTTACCTTCTTTATGGATAACATCTTGGAAACCATGCATACTACAACCGATTTCATAAGTGCATCACCGGAACTACATGAATGAAGTGGAAAACTCAATTAAATTGACTGATTTTTTTCCATTATTTCGTTATCTACTGCAATATTTGCGTTGCGGGCTGCTTACTTTTTTTGACGTGAACCCGTTTGTATGGTCAACTGATGTAGAACTTTCCAATAATCGACTCATATTTGACTCATATTTGTTCATCGTGTACTCCACTTCTATTTCCCCAGCATGTTGAAGGTCAGCTATATTGAGACGTCGGTGTGTACAATAGAAGTAAATTTTGCTTACTTGTGGTTGCTATTACGCTAAAAGAAATGTTTGGACAATCGGGGGGCGGTTGCATATGTTTTTGCTTGCCTGTAGTATGCGCCACTAGAAAGTCTGGGTTTAATGTCACTAATACCGGTAGTAGTAAGCTAACTTCTGCAAATGACGGTCATGTCCCCTCTGTAACTTATGTCAGTTTTGGCTAATAAATAAACTGTTAATGCCCCGATATCCAAAAAGTAGTGTAATCTCATTATCGGCAAAATGAGACCTCAAATAACACAGTGCAACGTTGCGTGTTCATTAGAGTTCGTAATTAAAGTGGTAACACTTGTTAACAGTTGTTATAACGGTTGTTAAATGAACCTGACGTTGATGAAAGTGAACACGTTCACATGGTAAATCGGAAAGTAATACAGAAACGCTATCGTTGAGCATATCAATACTAAATATATATAGCAAAAGTGATCAAATGCCACACATCCAAATATCAACATTGCCTCTGAAAAGCTTACAGTGTACAGAATGCGTTTTGGTTTCAGATGTTATGTGAAAAATCTGACATGATACGACATCAGCCGTTAGAGTCAGTCGTTATAATGGGTAAGAATGAAAACCGTACCATTAAAGCGCAAACGTTGCTGCTCATGTTTACTTGTGATTGCTTTGACATTAAACAATCCATCAATAACAGACATCATTGCCATATTGCCCTCTTTCTTCCAACGGGTGTGGTAAATTGCTTGTTTAAAGTATGCGGCTGAATGAGCGCAGTGACTGCACGATTCAAACGGAAATTCGAAAACCTACCTAGTGCATCATGTGTAGAAATCCTGCTCGCGAAATGTACCAGTGAACAAACGTTTGATGTCATTTCGACTGCTGCACAACTAGGGAAGAAGTCCTGAGGAAGCTTACGTGAACGCAAACTACGGTACTGACGTAGAGCAACATAGAAGGCCGGATGCGACAAGACATAGACACCACTAGACAAGTTAACAAGGTATAGTAGTAACGTGCAGAAGAAACTGTTTAAATTCACAAGTCTTCCAGTTCCTAAGTTCTGACTGTTTTAGTGGATCTAAACGCTATATACAATTCAGGTGTGAATACGAAATCAAAAGGTGATAAAAGATGAAAATAACTGACTCACAGTAGTTTGTGAAGGTGCGTCGTTTAGAGTTTCACCGCACAGAATGAAGTAGCCAATTGATGCGGTCTATCGTATTGTTCCCAAGTAACTTTAGAGGTCACAACGAAAATAATTCCGACGACAGATGAGTTCGGAGACACGCTGAAATAAAGACCGATTCCGTTAGTCGTTAACTCTCCCAAAATCCGTACACACGTAACGCTGAACGCAGAGGGAGAACACAGAGCTCGCAACCTTGGAAGTGTAATTTGCATTATTAATTGAATCACCTCACATGATTTAAACGAGTATACATGTGAATTTGAAGGTGAAACATTTGAGAAAAAATGAGAATTATGCTGTACAAAATGCTACACTGTCCTCGGCTTGTTGATGAAAAATCACTGATGAGCGGATTATGCGTAACTTAGCACTCGCCCTTGTTTAGCTGCAGCTGCCTGGCGTTTTGAATAGGGATTTCAGTCACGAGGACAAGAGTTTTTATCTGAGCCATAGCAAACAAAATACATACAGTCATGAGGGAGTTGGCATGTCGTACTCAGCGTTAGGGTTTCGAACGGTGATTTAATGTCTTTTGGTATAACTTAACGACTGCTACCTACTTATGGACAGTCCACCAGATGATAAATAAATGTATGTAATACGATCACATCTGGCATACACAGTAGGCTGAAGCTTTTGCTTTACGGACTTTCTTGCAGATGAATCGCAAATAGCACTGCTAATGTTCAATCTCTTTTTATGTTCTTGGGTAGCAGTGGACACGCCATGCGGTGGCAAATTTTATAGTGTGATCACCTTCGATGTTCCCAAAATTCTGAACTCCCTGCGACGTGAGAGTTGTCTTGCCAGTACCACCGCGCCGATTCACATTATCTTGTGAATGTAAATTTACTACAAACCACTAGCATGAAAGCTAGTTTGTTGTCGTAGGTATCGGAGTTTTACTCGTAGCTGTATAAGGAATCCGCGCCATCTCTACCACTGTAGGCTACATTCATTAAGTAATGTGAATCGGCCATGTGGTACTGGCAAGGCAACTCTCACGTCGCAGGGAGCTTAGAATTTTGGGGACGTCTAGGGTGATCACGCTACAATTTCATAGCTTACTTATCAGACCATTGAAACAATTACTAACAGTCCATAGTTTTCTGCAATTGTGGAGCCCAAAACTTGGCGGGAGTGTTCGTCAAGGGCGTCATCAGTCAATAAAATGCATGCCTTAACTATTATTTCAATAAAGCAAAGGGTCTGACACCCTAAACATGAAAATGTATGGCCACTTCATCATTAATGGATTATGTGTCAAGTTCACCAGAGCATTTTGAGGACAAAATTGGCGTACTTCCTACCAAATATTACTTCATGGAGTGTTTCTAGCAAAAAACGAAAGTCGGTTTCATGGACAACGCTGCTACTGGTGGCCTAGAAATACCAAATACTGATGTATAATCTTGCATACCTACCAAGCACCGGATATCGTTCAATGTTCATTTGTTTCACGTGTGACTGCCGAGTTAATGTTACCTGCAGTATCACAAATGAATTCATTTAGCTGAGTGACATATTAACAAACGTTTGTCATTCTTCATCACGGTCTTAAGGGTACCCGGCCTCAAAATTAGTACTTGACTCCGGTACCTTTATGCGGCACTTTTGCTGTGATCGACAGTTCTCGTCTAGAATAGTTATACCTAATTCTTGTATCTACTAGTTGCGGGTATTCCCAGTTTTTTGTTTGGGTCAACCAACGGGAGAGGAAATCAAATTTTGCAGAACATCAGTTGTGTTTTGAAAACAATAGGAGCTGTCATACAATATCCCGTTCAGCAGAAATCGGGTTTTAGTTGCTGCATACATAACGTGTTATTTAAGGCAAGACACACTTGTATTACGCAAGCTGTTATAGAATTAGTAAAAGATAATAAACTCTTTACAGTTCACCGTACTTACTTCTTAGTATGGATTTTTGCAGGAATCAAATCTAAAAATACCAACACGCTGCACGTGGTAAGAATGACCGCATACATATTGGCCACCAACGAGTACAGGTACAAACCACAAGCAATCTGGCAGACTTACTGGTTTTTAATGGCAAACGCTTCTCTATGGACACCACAACTACCCAACATCACCTGGTAGACTCATCTAGTTGACGAGCCATATCCAGCGGGCTTTCTCGATTCGTGCACGTCAAATGTAGTGCATGTTTGTCACGACCGGGCTTAGAACTCAGGTCGTGTTTACATGAGACAAACGTGTTGACCACTGAACCATTGTAATCAGCTATGGTTCGGGCCTACGATGATGCTTTTCTTCTGAAGTTGTCGATTTGATAAATGTCAGCTATATTTCATAAAGTGCGTATTTTCTCATACCTTAAAACTATCAGTTTGACATTGTTTGCAGAATGGACATTGCATAATTCAGAAAGCCCGAATGTAAGCCATCGCATGAATTGTCACAAACTAACGCAGTTACACGTCAGAATGAGGAGACAGAGAATTGTTACTTGGAACCACGACGGGTAAAATAATTTAGATAACACAGCAAGTTATCCTGTTCGAATAATATTAGCATTCCTTTTTTCCGGGGTTCTTGACCCACACTTTTTTGATGAAAAGTATTGAACTGTTTACTTATAGACGTTTATGACTCATTTCATAGTATAATAATAAGGCAGTGTCACCTGACATAATTAAAACTAGCTGTTGGCTGCAGTTCAGTTAGCACATTTATGTGACCCATGCTCGCAAGTGATGATATTTAACTACCTCCACAAATATATGTACTCAACTGTAAACAGTATCGATGGTGTAAAATTATGACTACCGTTGGTTCTGACAGTAATCTGTAAAGTTAAAAGAACAGTTTAATTATTCACTTCTTCATTCAAACCTATCATGAGACTAACCAGATGGTACTGTGGTTCATGTCATTGCCCGTCGTCATATTGATGTGTGATAGCTTCGGAGACAGGTATAGGAAATAACAACAATGGAGAATCATGACCATGTTACCCTCACGATACACATTTACTTTTGGCTGGGACAGGCCACCATGTACATGAACGTTTCCAGCCAATGAACTGAACGATTGCACACTCTCCCACCTGGCAGGGGACACCTACTTAACTTGCTCATTAAGGCATCAAAGATTTTGTAACTCGTGAATACGCCATCGTCCAATCGCTTTGAAGTTTCTGCCAACCATTAGTAGTCTCGTTGAACAATGTGTGGCGTGGCAGACGTTACGTTGCCAAGTAGTCTTTAGGATGACATAGAGTGATGTATTTTTTCGTGATGGGTGCCGTAAAATGTGTGGCACTTCCTAAGACAAATAATTGAGTTTGTCTCCTGTTGGTTGGTAAGGCTAACAGTCAAATGCACTGGCACGTCTAAACGATGATCTACGCCAGGCAATGTTAAACGCTAAGTAACGGATATTTCCAGAAAAGAGCTCGATTATCGATAGTAACATAGTAGTTGCGTCTTATGTGAGCCTTCCAGAAACCGTGAATATACTATTTTAGTTCGGAGTTACAAGAGAAAAGTGAAATATGATCTCGCAAACTCCTTGGTATTATCCGAAACAACCAACGTTAACGACCGCCAATACCAACCAACAGATGATCAAAGTCTAACGCTTTTGCTTATATAATAATTGAAGACTGGTGTTCATTAACATATCAGTAAGCTTTGTCAGATTTTCAGTTATCTTGGCTATATAGCTAGAGTTTCAAAGTAAAAGCGACGTTCACAAAGAATTGTCATAAGGCAAGTGAACTGGAAAATAGGCCATTTTGAGGGTTACTGAACGACATTATGATAAACAGTAATACGTCAGTGGTTCACACTTAGACCCAACTGTTATACAAATAGTGAGTGAGAAAAAATCGGTTGGAAATTAAAAGAAGAAATGGAGTTACGTTTTAATCATTACAAACCATTATGGTTAAACTGAACCACTCGAAACGGCCTAAGACTTGCCAACAGTCAACCTAGATGAAAGTGAACAATAGAGCCAGGTTTCTTTCCAGCAACCCTGTGAGTATTGGACGATTTTTAAACAACGGAAATATCTTCCACTTGTAAATGGTCGTAATGGGCCTGTGCTACTTATGTATGTAACACACTTAATTACATGCAAAAACAATATACTCAAGCTTACAGCGGTTACTAGTGATCAGAAGCAATAAACTAAAAACCGTATATCGCGATTTTTAGTGCGTTATTCGGAATAAGTTATGAAAATATGGAATGGTTATTCAGCAACAGTCAGTTATTAAAACCATTTAATTATTCTCAAGAAAAGTTGCGGTATAAGCCCCAATATGTTAATCTAATTAGACGCGTTGTATGGAAACATCCTTTCGTCTATTTATAAGGAAACTCAGAGTACTAAAAATGGATGGCACCTACTTATTTCCAGATAGACGAAAACGCATCTGAGTGACTAGTATAAAATAAACACTGTTTAACAACATTAATCAGAAGCTTTTGCGTAACAGTGCTACAGTCAGTGATTTTGAAAACCGTCGTAATATTGCCAAAGGAAAAAGTAAGAGCAACATCTATCAAGAAGTTGCTCTGTGTGTCCACGTGCATGCCTGGCTAAAATCTTGTCCAAAGTGATATAAGATAATAATAATTAACACATAAGATATATTTAGAAGCATACTTTAAGAGTAGAAAAAAAGCGACCGGCTTCTTTCATGATCCATATACTCTTTGTCCCCTTACTTTAAATTTACAGGTATGTATGTTGCCTACACACAACCCTATGACATCTCATTGAAAACGGTACCATTCTGGGGTTAAGACTTTTCAGGAATGAGGATTATTCGAACGCTGTGATATGCTACACCAGTAGCCGCGAATGCAAACGACATATATAGCGACATGGATACAGACGTTCGTTGTATACAGTAGTATCTGTCGATGTGGAATTAAGTAACCGGAAAAGCCGGTCGGTGAAATATATCCACTGTGTTTGAAAATCTTAAACTGCTGACAAAAGTAGCAATTTCAGTAACTAGTTTGAGCGTGGTCTGAAGGTTGGGTATGTAGTGACATTAAACGTGTGAGGACTGAAGAAATGCAAAATGATTACTGTTCAATACCCGTCCTGTGCTCATCGCTTATGATGAAGACGTCCGTTCGTATGGTCCCACTATCCGTTAGTTCTGAGCTTAGATAACCCAGCTTCCTCTCTGATCCGTACTTACTACAGTTTTTGTTTACGTCCTCAAGAGTGTACTTAACATAAAATTAGTTTCTGTAACCTGACAACCACTAGTGAACTTACAACTCACTACCGAACAAAGCATCAATGGTAATGACTACGTATACTGGAAGTACACTGCCCATCCATTCAACTAGATTTTGTTGACCGTTTAATGTTTTCTCCTATGAATTCTATGAGATCTTATATTTCTTTAGAGAATAGGATGTTTTTATAGGTTAGCAAAATTCGTTTATCTGACGCATTTTTCTTTTATGGACGTTTCATACGTTTTCTGTTATGTTTGGGTTGCGTTCGCGTCTTGTTTACTTTTTGGGAGTAAACCCGGCTTACATGTATGTGATGTATTTATTTTGGTCTTCTCTTCTTGGCTTACGGAAAGAATTTCGCTATCGTATTAGAATTCGTATTTGAAGTTTTACAAATTTCATGGTATAATTATAATAACATGTATACTTGATAACTTTCTAGCTAATAATAAAGCCGTACATGTTCGAATGTGCACTTCAACATGCAATTCTTGTTGAACAATCTCGTTTGGAGATAGGTGGTGGATGTGCAAGATTTTTGCTGACAAAGGAGAATGCACAAATTTGGACTCAACTGCATTCTGAAGATATGAGTAGGTGATCCACACTAATTATTCAGGATTTTGATGAAAGATGTTCGTAATTAGAAGACCGTTGCAAACTACTACAGATCAGACAGGAAGCTATTGCAGAGGTCCAAAAGCGCGAACAAGCAAGAGAGGAACTGAAGAAGGTTCAGATCCGACAGGGGGAAAAGGATGCACTTAATGAGGTGATGAAAGTGAGTCTGTGGTTTAAGGTTTTTTAATAACCCTATTACCCTACAGATCGAAGCAGCAGAACGTGAAAGAATTACGCAAGAGAAAAAGGAAGCAGGTCAAAAGACTGTTTCAGAACTAATTGGTCAATATGCCTTGGATCAAGACAAAGAAGTGATTTTCTTACAGTTGTCAATTTAATTTAAACAACAGCTTGGAATGTCTGGAAAAATAGTAGAAGCTCGTCAGTTTGCGAACGAACTCACGCAGCGATCGAAGGGTTTTGAAGGTAGGATTATTTTTCTTCAGGTTCTTTTTGCCTCACAGACACGAAGAAGGAATTTTCTCAGATTTTTCAACAGAAGCCCATTGAATTGCCTGTGCGTACGTCAACGAAAATTAATGTGACTTTTACACCGCGAATCTTTCCCACTCCTGAGCGTGAGTCTTTGAAAGTCGAGGAAGAGCAGGTGAGTGTTAAGCCAATGGAAGACCAGTTCATAACCGACCAGTCAGGTTTCAGTTATTATCTATTTTGATGGTGGTCAAGTTTCCTCACGGATCACTGGTCTATAACTAGACATGTGTAGTGTGATAATAGGTACTTGAAAATTAAAACGCATTAGCTAATGTGAGTTTGAATGTCGAAATTACTTCATACGGAGAAATACGCGCTAAAATACCCTTATTACGCTGCCAGAACTGACAACCCAGAAGCGCTGCTGTGCTTTAGAATGAAACACACACAGTGACATGTGATTTCTTACTATTCGAAGTGAAGTGAGGAACCGTGTGTAAACAGAAACAACTGTTTATTTTACTCTGCAAAATTGGTACATCATTTGCCGCTGGCAAAGTTGGCACTATACAATGTTGTACAAAAAGTACAAAAGTCAAAACCCGAATGAATAAAGTAATATGAGTCCCTGATAGGGAAAAGTCCTCGGAAGAAATCCACAAGGGGCTATGTTCATGCTGTTCAATCTGAAGCTTCTCTAACTTGTAATTAACAAACAACCACAGGTAAATATCTAAGCTATTGATTAACATTTGTGGATTCAACTTGTTAAAAGCTGAGCACCACTGACATTTTATTGAAGCTTTCTGATTCAACTGAGTATTTTTTGTCAAGCAATTTAGCACTTCCCTTCGAGTTAGACAACGTAGAAGTACTTGACTGCGTACCAAGACCAGGCGATCATTGCAGAAGACTACCTGGGGCTTTTCCCAGTCATCTTTATTAATCATCCTTACCTCATGAATAATTCTGTTGTCATAAATTTGGGAGAACCTCTAGAGAGTTAGAGCCTTTTCTTGTCATATTCACGTTCGTCAAAAGAACTGTGTTCACTACAGTGACCAATGCTAGCAGTACATCATACCTGGGTTACAAGACTAGTCACAATAGAAAATTAAGGACTCAATAGCAGTAGGCTAGGTTTTATTCGTATGCAGCTGGGGACAAAGTAATGTGAGCAACAGTGCGTTCACTTTTTCAATCCAAGTCAACTGAATTGCAGTCGGTGTTTAATTCAGAGCGAGTTTCTACGCATACTGTTCATTTTACTGTTGGAATACCAAATTTGTATAAATATATATTGCTTCGAAAATATTGCGCTATAATTAATAGTCAAAAAATATACAAGAACCGGGGGCCAAAATGAGTGAAAATCGAAAAGATGTATTGTACGCATTGAAACTTGGGCAAAAATGAGAAAGAAAATTAGCTAACGTTTGTTTATGCCACAAGACTACTAGGTTTTGTCATTGAACCACTCATAAAAAGTGCTAATGTATCGTCCGCCTTGCCGAGAACGTTTTGTCAATGGCGAGGCTGTTTGGTTTAAAGTATGTGGCGTACAATCGTTGATCTATCCATTATAACTGAGGGCGATAAACAACAGGTAAAACACTGTAGGCCAGGCTATTCTTCTGAGTTGGAACCCTCGTCTCCCAGTAAATGGCTAGTTGATGACGTACGTAGTTGTGACAGTTGACTGGATTGTTGCTACTATTTGACGGATTTGTGAATGAGATCGGGGTCGTTGGCGAAATGTAGAAGTGAAGCCCGAAATAAAATTGTGTTACAGACAGGTTCTCACTCTCATTTGCAACCAAGATATATGGTTGTGCCACGCAGGATGATTAATAGGATAATTCGTATAGTGGGAAACCTTTTGTTTATGGCGATCGTCTTGTAAGATATAGGTGGTATTGTTCACTTATCTGCTTGACTGTTCGGTTTTCTTCGTGCACTGTGATCGAACAGTGGAACGAACCAATGCGGTTTGAATGTTGGTTTAGCTATCCTGTTGGCTATACTACTGAGATTTTCAGTGAACTAAATGAAGCAGCAAAATTTATCTCTCTGACTAGTGAAAAATGTCTGTCATTCCTACCATGTGGCTAAGTGTGATTAAGATTAATTTGATCGTTCGGAAAGTGCACACACAGCGCATGTGTTACTCTGGATTGTTTTAAATGCTCGCGAATAAACGATTTTGAAAGATACGTCGGTTAAAAACTACAAATTAAGTTTACACACAGTAGCACAATAGTCTAACCTCATCACCTTCCACGTTTTATTCGACAACTCTTGCCGGATAAATTCTATTGAACATCAACCTACACGCTATCCTTAGATTAACGACAACATGGCATCATTTGGTTCTGGGCTGGTGTAGCAAATTCACCATAAGTAATCTCGTATAGACAAAATGTAAGTTGCACGTCGTGCTTCTTTGAAATTTCCATAAAGTGCCAGAGGTACTGATCGTCATGGAGCCTATGCTTGGACAGTTTCATATGTTCCTCACCAAATTAGGTTATCACCAATAACGCTGCCATATGGTGCATCTATCTGTCAGGGGTGAGCACTAGCTTAGCTGGATATGTTATATGCACTGGTGGAAGAGGAATGTCATGGTACGTAGCTGATTGGCTGCGTTAACTGCTTTCCAGCCCCAAACACACTACACAATCTGCGTTCAAGGACAACCGCGCATCTAGAAACTGTGCTCCGTCTATGAGTAACTCGGCTCACACTCTTATTAGTCACTTGAGAAAACTAATGAGTAAATGCAGCTAATAGCAAGGAGTACTAAAAGCTATGAGAAGGTTGTTTTGCTAACAGTACCTGACTTTCTTCTACGGCTAGACTGTTTGTTCACAAGCACGTACGTCATGTTACTGAAAGTTTTCCGTCTAGATGGAGTTTTTTCTAGTCATCAGGTCCCATACTTTTTCCTCCTTCTAGCTCTTGCCAGATCTTTCTTTTCCGGTCAACACTACATGACAAATAAGCACCAGTACGAAACATAAGTGTACTGCTACTTTTGGTGCTGATGTTACAAACATTTAAAAGATCCTAGACAGACCCACTACTATGATTTACCATTCGTTTTGTGGTGATATTAGACAAATTCTGTTGTTCCGTCGTCCTCAAAGTACTTCTTTTGTATTTTTGATTTCAGGAAGTACATACGTTAGCAGTTAGCATTTACCCGTTAAATCAGTCAACGACATTTATGCGAATATGCCGACTAACAATCTATTTCTTTTCAAGTGGTTAAGCAAACAAGCAGAACACCGACGAGCCATGCTCAAGCGAGTAGTTGCCACAGAAGAAGTGTCCGAAAAAGAAATGGATCCCATTTGGCTCCGAGGCAAAGGAGAGTAAGTCAGTGCTCATCAGCTGACATACATGTTCTTTAGGAATAAATCTGTCTTGTGTGTAGTTTTGCGAGCGTCTGATTCATGTGCTTGTCATGAAATTGAGTGTTTTGCTTGTCAAGCTTGAACGTGAGAGACAAGTACCAATTTTCCTATGCTGGCTTCGCAACATTTCGGAGAATAATTATGTCGACAGTTCGTAATACCGCATTGTAGTTTACACCATATCAGAAAGAGTGACCATATACAGTCATGAACTTTGAGATTTACGCAATTTTGTCGTTGATGGTAGTTCGAATAGTATGGCTTTCATCAATAGAACATTAAGCATATGTGACAGCGTCCTCACTATCCAGACCTACCTCACGTAGAGGTATTAAAGTTGAAGTTCGTTTCAGTAGAGTGCATCGATCTCTCCTTGGCTATGCTGAACTATCCACGTGAATGCAAAAGCCGTACTCACATGTTGAGGCTTTGTATTGCGAAAGAATTTGAATCTTCGACTATCCAACAGTAACGAAACATTGGAGAAGTTAATTGCCTTAATTCACCTAGAAGCACACATCAGAAGAAGAGAACCTTACATACTTCTGGCTGGTAACAGTGCAGGATATTATAAAACTTCACTTTTTCTAATTCGTGCATCAAAACCAAACATTGCTAGAAGGTTTCACTGAGGTCTGAAGGAGAAAGAAACTGAATTTAGCCGAACAATTAGGCCACGTTGTTTCGAGGCTGTCGGACATTCTGGTCACAGTCGACTGTGGCCAAAAGTTTAAACGTAGAGTTTTGGTCATTACTACTAAGAGGTCAATAGATTAGAAATCACTAGAGTTTCTTCACGAGTTCATATATCTAGACTCACCTCCTAATCCGGACATGGATACTTACTACTGGCAAGCTCTAACAACAGGAATTCTAAACACTTCAGGTCTAGGAAATTTCCTCAAAAATCCTCGCATATCACACTGCCGCTAATCAGAAAGGCTGCGCGATGAGGTGAATTGTTGTGGCTAGTTCTTATGTTTAGCCTAGTTACCCACATCTCATTGCGCCACCGAATTACCTAGGGGATAAACCGCCCCGAGGGCACTGTGCAGGTAGTTAATGCCAAAATTAGTAAAAGTTGATGCTGAACTTTGAATAAAATTTAACTGATGGACAATCCAAACTAAGAACAAGTTAGTGAACACACTTCTTTCGAAAATTCCTCACCAGGTCGTCATCTTTCTACAAAGCTCCCAGATAACAGCCAGAATCACTGCAACCTCGAAACACAGCGACAGCTGGAGCAATTTAGTTACGTCACAATGTGTTACGTTATTATTGTGTAAACTTTACTGAAGCTCTTGAACTCCCTTGGCCCACTATCCACCTGATCAGGAAGACATAGTCCATTCACACTGAGTTGGCTACGGAGGACGTTTTTATTGACCGATAGGATAGATTTGGTTGTTTTCTCATTTTCTCCTCGTGATTGTGTTTTTACCAGGTCTTAATCAACACGTTATTTAACCTTAAATGTTTACTGACTGTTAGAGCAGTTACTTATCGGTAGTTTCGTTTAAACAGCTCGTTATTTCAAGCCGGAGATTTTGAGGCCGCTGTGGAAGCCTACACAAGGGCGATAGAACTCAGTCCGAAATTACATTCGTATCCTTTTTGCCAAATATTGTACTGACGTTCAGATCGGTTCGATTTTAGAAGTAGTTTAATTAAACCATAACAGTTATGCGCTTACCTGATAAATAAAATTGACGACGCAATGTCTTTTGTACGAACTTAACTTAACTGAAGGACCCGACTGATGTCCTGTTCGAATAATGACTTTCATGGAAATTGCTTGCAAACAATCGGGTCGAAATTCCAGTTAGTGATGGCCAGAAACCCACCTGATGATTGGCACTTTTCTCACCTCACTGTTTCCTTGAGCACGGCTGAAATGTTTATATCTTTTCGAATTCAAGTACACAACGCACGTGATGTTTTAATGAACATTCGCCCCAAGTAAGAGTTTACACTATTAACCATTGTGGTTCTAGGCAAACAGATACTGTTTCACCCACGTGCCTCTACAGACATTCAAACTACAGTTGTTTTCTGTGATTTCGACTTGATTAATTCAGTTGACAAGTTACATCCGTGTTTCCATGCGTATTGATGCCATGAATGAACGAAACTCGGAAGAATGTGGTCCATCAGTAGCAGACCATTTTGCTCGTACATTCGATCTAAAACCCCTGCTAGTGGGTAACAATGAGCTATGACTGTGCCATTGGAAATGTATCAACAACTGTCAACGACGACTGAACGGGCATATTGCTTGTGTCAATCTAACAGGGTAGTATGGAGTCAATAAACTATTTAATGAAGCTGCCACCCTCTCATTTGACGGTTAGAATGACCATATAACGTTTCAGTAATGCTTTTTAATGTTTGTTCTCAAAGCAAAAGCTTATCTTTGTTTGGATTCGAAAAGTTACACCCATAGAAGCTACAGTTTGAAAGAATGCACGTCATTTCATTAGTTGGAGTTCCTATCCATCGGATCATGAATGTTTTGAGTGTTGGTAATCGATGTGATATGTTGATATATCGAATAACCACCAAACTAAACACTGGATGTCCTGTTTTAGGCTACACTTTGATGGTTCATGCAGCGAACTCAGCACCTAAATAGCAGAACTTCGGCAGTAGCACTACATCAGCCCGTCTTTGAAGGGCAGACCGTACATCGCTTCGGTAGCAACGGTCCTTCTGTTTGGCTTAAAATACTGGCCAGTTTGTGCAGCTCCTGTTAAAAGACCGAACCTTTTCCGCCGCTGCTATATTTAGCGTATTGCATCTGTCTGGTGAGAACACCACCTAAGATGTAACAAAGTTTACCAGATTATTTTTTAATTTGACAGGTCATGCATCCCAATGATTATACTGAACCCGCTGCACACGTTCGTGCAGGACCAATCCACTACTTTCCGTACGCTACGCCTTATACAAGAACCTGGACAGATTATAGACGGCAGTCGGGCGGCTAGGACGTGACGTAGTTGGAGCAGATAGAAACTCTTTCTCAGTGCACGACTTTGTAGGTCATTACCTGTTTACATTGAGTGGCTGGAATGAAGAAGTCCACCTGTAAATTTACCGTCTGTTAAGAATGACATAAAGTCGTAGGCCGCGACAACTCATTTGTGAGAATTTCTGTTGTTCTAGCTCTACCGGTTGATTGTTGTCATCCCTTGTGTTTCTTCTGTTTATGGTTGTACTACATGATATTTTTCACTCAAACAGTTGGAAGATCGGGCACTCTTTTTTTATACCACACTGAAAGATGAACCTACCCAATAGTTTTCATCCTTGACTACCACATTTAAAGAGCTTATTCCAATCGAGCTGCCTGTCATCTTCAGTTACGCAACTTTTTCAAGGCTCTGGAAGACAGTTCAGTTGCTCTGGATTTATGTGTTCCAGCCGTACCGCAAAATCTAAGATCTCGTCTTCGAGCCCATGTTCGTCGAGGAGCAGCATTTTGCAATTTGAAAATGTACAAAGAAGGTAAAATGGCCATTATTTTCAAACTAATTGACTAAACATATGAATTTTTAAGATCTGATCCACATTTCCTCACTTGGTCAATCCTGACGTGGATGAAGTCGGGCGTAATTTTTGTATTGCATACACACTTAGGAGTGGTATAATTTTTAATTAGGCTTCACCTAGTTAGTTGAGTGAATAAATTTCGCGCAAGGAGACGACCTTTTTGTTCCCGAGAGTTTCGTCATTCTAGAAGAATATGAAAATTACTGACTTTATTCACTAGCATGATTTTGAAGTTTCTACGATGATGCTTCCTAACCACGGCAGGTTGATTGTCCACACCCTCGGGCGCCACCTTTTTCGTTGGTTCTCAGACGATTCATCAGGACGCAGTTATAACTTCTAAATCACCCTGTCGGACAGGTTACTGTATACTTTCTTTAGGATATTTCTCTCGTCGTGTACTGCAACAAAGGACTGCTTGACAGTCATTAAGTTTAAGATGAAAATTTCGATTTAAATACATACTACTTACCAGTAGCCTATTACATGTAGAAACGTGAAAAGTTTTTTGGTGCACCAATCTGTTATGAAGTTTTTATTCTGTTTTATTTTTACCTATAATAACGCAGCTCTAGTCGAATACAAGGCCGCGCACAAACTAGACCCGACCGACGTAACCATCGAAGGCGATATGCGAAATCTCGAGCGTTTTCTGAATCAAGAACCAACGGTTTGAATACGCACACCAACATATGGAAGTCAAACTTTCATTGCTGTGTTAAGTTGTTCTCATTAATGTCTTATGTGAATATGAGGACTATGTATATATTGAATGAAATTAACATCAAGTGAGGTCAGCATTACAATCTACTTCTTAAAAACTGGGCAAACTACTTCCGAATTGGGATGGGCCTCTCTTCGCCGACAACGTGTACGTGTTCTAAATGCTTTCAGCTGAATATCTCATTGAGTTCGAAGCAAATTCTATTAAATAAGCATGTTGTCCAATGTTACCAATGAAGTAGCATTTTTGGAGTTTCAGTTTGCGAACAACACCATCAGATAACCCAACCAATGGACGGTGTAAATACATTTTTTGTATTATGGGTTTGCTCGTCGAAAATTGAAATATTTTGGTGCTTTTCACAATGAAAATTTTTCTGCAGTGACTGTTATTCGGACCCGAAGCTATCAATAATCATGCCTAAAACATTCTGTTTAGTCCATCTGAGTACCACTATAAGGAATTTTCTACTGACTATATAATAAGTCAGCACGGAGATTTCGCCGTCAATTTATAACCGACGTTTGTATAACAAAGAGGGTTCCATTCTAAAGATTAATCTTGTGAGTGACAGCAAACCGAAGACAGACAAGCTTCAAAACATCGAGTTAGTTCACCCATGGTTTGATGTGCTAGCCGTTGTATACCGCTTTAACCTATGCGGCCGGCTAACTTTTGTACGTAGTTGGCTGAGCAACAGTCTATAAGTCCAGTCAAATGATTTGCAACAACCTGTGTTGGCGGCGTTCGTCTAGTAGTTTATAAATGCTAGATTGTAGTAATTTAGGGAATCCACGTTATTTAACGTCGTGGAATTGCAAAATAAATTTCTGACTGAATGACTGTGCGCTATCCGTCGAAACCATATGATATCAGTTGAAAACGTAATTGCAATTTGGTGCGCTCCACAGAGAATATATTCTATGTAGATCAAATGAATGCCAACACCACTCGAAGGTTACTAAAAACCTTGCTGTAAACCGTGCCACTAACAGTGTCGCCTAGTAAAAGAGTGTATGTACTCGGCTTGCTGTCTTCCATATAAAACTTTAGGAAAAGACGGTGCAATATTCGGCGGAGTTTCGAATGTCAGACATAAGCCAACAAATTGATGGCCACATCGGATCGGAGATAAACGGACTATTTACAAGGAAATTTGCGGTAATGGGGATGGACAAACCAGCATTATAAGTGCACCTTGGTGTACATTACATGGTTACACCTATTCTTCCCTGATTTCTACTGATTACATTAAGGAGTCCACAATTTTTACATGCATCATCATCACCAAAATTTCCAGCTTTGAGCCATATCTCTGTACATATGGTCTTGGATACTTAAAGTCCTCATAGTTGCCCACGAAGTGGCGAGTATGTAATGGTTGACGCAGCAGATGGTCCGCCGACATGCGAAGAACCTGACTTGACCAGCTTAACCTGTACACTTTCACTACCCCGAGTATCTGTTACGAACTTTCACATCTGCCTAATAGACGCCATTGGACTGTGTTGTTTAGACAGTCATCTGAACACAGACTTAATGGCGGAGACAACGGTGGTCGAATGTCAATAATCTTTATGCATCATTCATAGTAGTGGGCCAGGTCGCTAATCCATAGAACCAAATTGAAAACAAATTATGAGTCCTGCCTTTAATCGGCAAATGGGCTTCTCTTCGAATCCACAGGTACCATAGATTATCCAGTGGACTATATGTTTTTGCTATCGACTTAAGCACGTCTTTTATGATATAAAAAGCTGAAAATCAGAAGCTACGCCAGTGTACTGTCTTCTTAGCGTCTGTATAATTTGAGTTAACAACTTAGAATAGAGAAGACAGTAGGCTGATATTGCGCGATTGTTTAGAAAAGTCACCTAAGCACAACATGAGTGAGGAGAAATTCCCTAAGGACCCATCTAAGTACGTGATGAGTTTGTCGTCCTATGCACTGACTACGATCCAGCTAGAAGCGTTATCCTGTGGTTTAAAATTCTGCATTCCGCCCGAAAAGATTAGCTCAGTTGAGACTCAGGCTCATTTTGAACAATTCTATGAACAGTTCTCAAACCAGCAACCTACATCAGACGAAAATAAGAGTTGGC
>LUCH01006848.1:10571-23527 GCA_013368495.1 Paragonimus heterotremus
TGACGCCACCTGTAACTGATTGCTATATAATCCAACAGTGTCCAAGGCTGAGGAGCACACGGAGGTCTCCATGTAGTACAGTGCTCGAAATATGGAAACCGTGGGATACGCACAGCCGCAGCAGACTTTCGCCATTGTCGGTGCGTTGTGCCCGGACACCAACCATACCCCCAGCCTCTTCTTTGGAGAAAGACGACCAAGTTGAACATTCAAATCGCCCGCTTTGTTTGTATGTTGCAGAAACAAAATGAGTAATAGGCCTCTTTAAGACATATTTGTTGTTGTCTTATTGTTTGACGCTGTGTGTGTAATGTTAACATAGGTCTCTCTTTAAAGGTGCCGTGCAGTATCTTAACCGGAATTTCACCCAGGAAAGTGAAGGTGATAACTGGTAAACATAGCAGAAATGTTGGATGCTGATGAACGCAAAAAGTCCATACTTTAGAAATGCGGAACTGAGTAAGTGAATCTTGACTTTGCAAGGTAGTTTAATCAGTTAAGCTCTTGTACGCAACTAATCTTCATGAAACTGAGTATCCTTAGCGTTTGTATACGTATCATCCTACTATGCAGGGCATTCAAGAGGTCTTGTCAAAGCGGGTTAATCCGTCCGTTCATATGTTAGTCATCCTGAGAGTGTCGAACAAACGACATTCATATACCTTTTTGTTTTCACGCCCCAATTTGTTTCTTGTTCTTCCCTGCTGCTTGAATACCGTCAGGCTGGTCAAATCTAGATGGATGTAGTCGCAGTAACCTTGGATCGAAATGCACGGTTGGTAGACGCCGTCGTTGCCATAATCAAAAATACTGTGAAAACGAATGTGTATAAGTTTTTCCTGCTGTAACATCTATTTGAGGTCATAAGAGGACGTAGCCTTCAACCGACCCTTCTGGGAAGGCACTTTTCGGACGTCCGTCCGAAGGTTCAGTGAACAGCAATCGTACGACCGTGGATTCTAATGCGCTGTACACAAAGAATCTGTAGAAGTTGCTAGTCATGGTAACACGACTGTACGGCGTTTCGACGAATGCCGCAACAATTGTGCTAACCCTGTAATCGGTAGGTCATCATCATACTCATCAAAGCGGTGACGAAAAGACGACTAATGCGTTAGGCGTGTTGGTGTCACCCGAAGACTCCTCCGTTTTATAAACCACCCGCTCTACTTTTCAAAAACCCGTTGACTGCTGCGTTCTTCCTCAGTTTTGTTAGTGCGTTGTATGCTAAAGATTTCGTTTCATTCTTAGTCCAAATTTGAAGTTTTATTTTCCTTCTTAATTCTGCTTGGAGTGCATTAATATGTTCTCTTATACTGAAGCGCTTGCCCTGCACTTTCAGTACCCTCCTTCCCAATTTGGGTCTTACAGTTGGACCACCTCTATTTTTTGTGTCGCTGATATAAGGACTTTACTTTCATGCTAGCCTGCCATGTGGCTAAGTAGCGTTGGCCAGCTGGATCACAAAGGCTTCCACTCCCACGCCTTTTGGTCTTATTTCTTCTGGTTTGCATATGGTGTGTGGGCTGGACAACAGGCGGTTCAGCGTAAGTTGCTTGCTCTGAGATCCGTTGGTTCAGGCTACAAACAGGCTAATCCGAAAGCAGATATCACCGACCGTGTGTGCGTCTGTGCTCATCTGAAACTTTACACGGTTAACAGGCTAGTAGACGAACAGTCACCTTGAATCAAGTTCGTTCTGAATAATTAACGGGTAAAAGCGCAATCTATAAGCTTTTTGTAATTTAAACCGTTCGTGATTGTAATGAGTGCTCTGGAATAATGTCCTGTTTCTGGAACGTAACACATTTGGAACACGCATGCACTTGCAACTTGATCTCGAAGAGTATCCACAAGTCAACAGGTCAAACAAAACTATAAAAAATAACCGTACATTAATGCTGTCAGTAGGGCTACGCATGAAAGCGCTTGACTATCTGTAATTCCAGAGGGACTTGAGCAATCGATAATTTGGTTTATTGATAACGTTCGACTCTTGACACTGAAGCCCTTCCGGACCGGATGAAACAGTCACAAATTTGGTGGTATTCAAGGTAGGCCAGAATAAAATATGAAGCTGATTTTCATAATAAGTTGTCACGGCCATCCGAACGTGTTTAGCTTTTTTGCCTGCTTACCAGGACCGTTTCAAACTCCACATGCTCTGTCAGTTAACTCGCATCATTGAGCCTGATAGACTACTTCTTGGCGAATTATGGACTGTATGTTTGTATTTTCGAGCAACACAACGTCGACGTTGATTACTGATGTGAGAAGTCCGTGCTAATGTACCGTCTTCTCAATAAACAGGGTGTCGCTCTCAAACTTACTGAATGTAATATCATTTGCTGGCTTTGTTGGTGCGTTAAAGCTTGCCTTCTGAAGTCCTGTAAATGGGCTTTAGTGACGCGTTCGCGTTGTTGATCGGAAAGACTGTTATCCATGTTTAACTTTCTGCTTATAAATAAAGTTGTGTTCGAGCGATGGCAGTTGTGCAGCTAAAAATGTTACCGTAGAGGTCATATCATTGTAAGTCGTCTGTTGCTAAGCCGCCCACCAGTACCGTAACACCATCAGTTCGAGCAAGCTGAGCTACCAACAGAAAGACCTGCGGATTGCCCGTCTGTTTTTATTTTATCGCACAAAGTTTCCCCTTCATCTCTGTTCCTTCCACTTTTCAAACGTGCGTGGATGTACGTCCGTATTTACTTACCTATCCTCAAGTATGTACTATTTATTTGGTGCTCCGAGAATGGTTAGCTTTTAATTCAACGTTTTACCTTAGTAAGTAATTCAGTTTTTTGACGCTGATAGATGTTGAGCATCACTTTTTATCTTATTCAAACAGCTCTCGGAGAACTATGTAAAATAATGATATACGTATATCTCGATTTAAGTATTTACTTCTCAGCGTCCATACCAGAAGATGCGTGTATGTCAGAGGGGGAAAAAAGCGGTAACCTTTTGGAGGCTCTGAGCACTGAGTTTTAGTTGTAAGCAGAACATTAAAATTGCTGTGTTCATCTCAGGTTTTCGCACACTTTTGAAAATCACGAAGGCGCCGCCAATCATTGCATTGCACTACTGTGCCGTTGGTCATATTTCAGTGAAACTCGAGATTGCCTGAGTGTGGAGAAGTTAAATTTGTTTAAGATACAGTTCTGGGCTTAGCTGTTTGTTGTCTTCTGTATACCTGAAGACCATCGATGATGAATAATCGTTTTATTTAGGGTTGTTACACAGTTGAACGATCTTTTTTTTAAATAACATACTGCAAGTCTCTCTCGTTAATAAAAGTGTACGTAAACGTGTGTGCTTAGTCAATACTCTGATAATATCTAAATTGGATTTCCCCAAGCCATTCAGCTGTCTAACAAAAAATTGACGCTTCTTCTTAGCAGTATTACATGACCTTATTGCTAACATTTTTTAAATGCCCGTCTGTCGATTTCAGACATCACTTTACAGTGGCTGATTAAGCATTCAAAGTCCAACCGGTAGCGCTCGGTGCGTACGACGCTCATTTGATTGAACATTTCTGTTCGTCCAAGTCAAGTGATTCACTGCATAATGTATCAAGCGGTCCGTCCTGGATGCTTGGCTTCCCATCCGAAAGCATTATAAATCTTTGTTGACTATGATCTGATAATTCCATTATTTCCTCTGTATTCCGCAAACGTTTAATTTTGATCACACCGTCAGTCAAGCTCGATCATTGTTTGCTATTTTCGTCCACATTTCCTCCCATTTTCCGGTATTCCCATGCTTTTAATTTTGTATCGCAAGGTTGGTTAACTTTTTCTCTTATCTTTGGCTTGTACTACTTAATCCTTATAATGATAGCCACTTTGTTGGTACTGTCTTCTACTGCGTCCATTGGGAGCCTGATATACTTTTGTATTGTTACCTCTTCGTTCAGTTTTTATGCCAGTTTGCAAATCATGCTCTTGTTGGTTCTCTTAGATTGGCTCATTTTCACCACCTGATAGTAAGTCAACATGATAGGAAGATAGATATTGCAGAATCTTCCTCATCGTTCACTTATATAAAATATTTTAGTGTTGGTGATCAGCGCATGACGATAAAACAACAGGTACGTTCATCAGTGTGATTGTCTCTTCGAAAGGGTGTGATTGATGAAAACACTGTCAATTTCATTCATATACCACAAATTGTGTCGATACACCCTGGGACACAGAGAGCTGAACGATACTTTCTTATTAGCACTATGTAAACATAAGTGACCTTCATTGACGTAACAATGCATCGGACAAGTCGATGAACTAAACAATGTGACGTGTCTTACAGGCATGTTTTACGACTGAAGGTGACGAGCTAACATCTTTAACGGAAATGGCGCTCACTAGGATACACTATCCATCTGTGTCCACTTCTTCGCACATCCTCTGTTCCTTCTGTTATTTTTTCTCTACCGTCTCTTTGCAATTCACAAAAGCCATTGTCGTCTTGCCGTCACGTTCTTTCCGTGAATATTTGATAATTTTGTGTATACAGTCAATGAGGGTAGATTAAATGTTAGCATCTCGCAATGCTGTTCTGTTTTTCTACCACAAGACCTCTGCCCCATAATGTCTTACGTCATACGCAGGCTGATTGTTACTGTCATGCTACTAACCCCTTGACCGAATGCTAATCCATAGCATATGGTTGGAGTCGTTACTACTGCACCGTTCTGAATTGAAAAAATCAACGAGATTGACGTCGTCACGTGCAATACTGTGTGAGTTGGGATGAGTTGATGAAATGGGTAATTGATTAGCCAATACTCGTGTCACGCTTGACACCGTCGAAACGCCAGCCTTATACTGAAGAGCAAGGTGTACAACACTTCAGTACGTGTGATCCCTATGTTCGACTGCGAAACCCTGTTTGTTTACTCGGGTGGTGTTCCAAGTCTGATCGTTTCCGACGATCGGCGCTTTCGTACTTGTTGCACGCCTGCCGTGAGTGCACCACGTAAAGAACAGTGCGGTTTGTTTTCGAAACGCCAACGTCCACTGATCACTCCTCGCAACATGCGCTTTTCGAACAACCTGTTAGTCAGGTGGTCAGTACGTGAGTTGGGTTCTAGAAGTAAGGATGTTTCGTTCAATAATGTATTGTTGATCTAAGTCATCATTCGTCTGCAAAATGATTTTCCTCACGATTCACCTGACCTCTTACTGCTAAGCATAAACAATCTCAGACTGAATTTGTTAAGTGTAGCATCTATTGCGACCTAGTCACTCTTCACTGGAGAGTCAATAGTACAGTGCCCAACAATGCAGTAATAGTAGCAGGATCAAGATGTCGTTGGGGAATCTATAGCCATTCGTTGATTCGGCGTGCACTCGTGATATCTGGGTAGAAATCACTCATGGCCAACTTGCGCAAGGTTTTGAGTAGAAACCTGTTAGTTCCTTTGTGTGAGAATCCGTTTAATGTTTTCCAACACATCTTACGGGCCTGCTGCTTTGTGCCTGACAATTTCGATTAATTAATCTGGCATTTGTGAATTTTGCTCATGACTGACAATATGTCTTTTCTTGTTTAAGACGACATATTACAATCGTTATTGTTTATAACAAGTAAAAAGCATGCACCGAGATGATTCGGTTGATATTGATGCTGTTGGATGCCGCCTAAGCACCAGACAATGTTTTGATCACGTTATCAACAGTATTAATTTAGGTCTACTTGACGTTTATCAGTTGCATATCATAGTCGTATATGGTATTCCGACTGTGCTGAACGCGAGTTAAGTGGTCAAGTTATCTACTAGATTGCCTCCATTTCTTAATGGTAATCAAAATATAACTGAACTGTCTTAGCTCTTTTCGTGTTCTCAACATGAAGAGTCGTTGATTATAATTGACTGGACAGTTACTGTGCCTCTTCTCGAGGCAACCTGAACATTATTCACAAGCAAGTGTAGTTTGGCGTCTGGCGTTGTTACTCACCTCTGAACCCAAGGAAGGCCGCTTGTTGGGTTCAAGTAAGTTTGATGAACTTTTGATGGTTCATGAGGACCGAGTCGAATGTTTGTTTTTAGTATACCAGGCACTCTCGGCTTGTTCTGCGACCGGATTGTGCGTATCCCCTTGCTCTGTTTACATATCAGATTAAATCCTACACACGATGAGATAGGTACAGTTTGGTCAGCCGTACTTCACTCAACTACACTCAGTGCTGGCTGAATTGAAAACAACACTGAACCCACGTGGGTTGATTGTAGTCTTGTCGGTCGGGCAATGCGCACCAGCATATTGCACTCCAGGGAAACAATTGGCCCCGCCCAACAATTTTGCGCAGCGAATCAGCCAACAAGGCAGAATGAGACCATAAACACTGATTGTTGACACAAGCAAGCTCTTTGGTTCAAATCAGAACGAACCGTTCTATGCCGTCCCCCTCTAAAAATTAGGACGTCATCATCGTCAATCTAAGAGTTGTAGTTGTTAACTGGTTTGCGATTTAATTGCGCCATTTTCCCCCAGACTCAGTGAAATCCGTAGATCAGTGATGTTAGAAGCACTGACTGAAATTGCAGAAATTCAGTTTGTCTCAAGTTCCTAAATTACATTACAATTTTCTATTAGGCATGACAGCGTAAATTGCATGTCTGTTGGTCGGAAGCACACGACCAGTTTGGTGGTTGTTGCCGCTCGTCAGGTTTGTGTACCCGGTGAACTTCGACCACACATCCTACCATGCAAACGGCGGGTGCTGGAATTTGTAGATACCAACTTATTTGCCAGTTAGTTGTTTCCATTTTTCTCAGACTCAGTGAAGTTTCTATATTAGGACATGTGGTCAAGGGTCACGGGGTGTGCATACCTGATGAATGGCAACAATCACGAAACATGTCGTGTGCTTCCGATGGAGCTTGACTAGTAAACACTATGCTATCGTAAATCTAAATCTGTTTATTGAACAGCTCACATTTTCCACCTCTTCCTTTATGTTACTTCCGAGAAAGAAGTAAAATCGGAACTAATTTCCAGAATACATCCCATCAATTTCTCAGGTAGAAAAGGAGGCGAGTTCTAGAAGTAAGGGGCCAGTCCTAATAATCAAGTACTATAGTCCTGAGTAGGTTTGTCTCACTAATGGCGAAACTCGAGTCTAGTGCTTCTTTTCGAAAGGGGCCGACTGGAAAGTCTGTGGGAATGCGAAAGCTGCGATCAAGTGTTGGTGATGTTCAACTGGAAATTTCCAAATCCGTTGGGAAAAAATAAGAATTGATTCTAGTCTACTTTGAGATTAACAGTGATAATCAGTACCCAAACAGGATGGACAGTTAAGGGAGCCCACCAGATTGAAGCTCGTGGGAAGCCAAATTGCCTTCCTGAATGATAGTATCGTTCGTTTCAAACAAACGATTTTGTTAACACCCCAAACAACGCTACTGGATCTTGCCGTTTTATTGTGCGCTCAATTGTTTGGCCCAATCCGAGAAGGACTGGGTAACACTGTTTATTAGAAAAACGAGTTAGAACTAGATCACAGGGACTCTGATACCAGAACGCAGAGTGAATCAGACAAGGCGGTCATATTGTAACGAAAATGCGTCCAATAAAGCACAATCTTTATTGTCCAACACGCTAGTTAGCGTGCTACACGCGCGCTCGCGTTTGAGTCAGAATTCCTGTCCACAACATCCCCCCCGTTTCCCCTCACACGTTGTGTGCACTTCTACCCGGGGGATCTCCGCCTGCCATTCCTCGTCCGTTGATCCGATTTCGTTGAGCGATGGCTTGTCCGGTCGCTCGTCTATCCACTGTGGGCTTCGACCGTACTCCACAGCCGTGTCGAGATATTCCTGAGAGTGTTGGAATAATCACGACTTCAATTTGGTCGTCCATCCTATTCTGGCTGCCACGTCGCATTTCCGTAGAATTTTCAGTCCGTCTTCAAAAAGAAGCCCTATACTCGTGCTTCGCTCTTGTTAAAGCTCGTCAGTAGTGCGCATTCTTCCATGATCAGGACTAAAACCCCGGTCACGCCATCGCGTACGGAACTGGATAAATTGATTTAAAACTGCATTTTGCACTCTCTTTGTTGTAATGAAATGTAATTGCAATGATTTGTGTATCCGGGGTCACAGTTACCACTAAACGAAGAGTGAACATCCGGTTTCTGAATGCTCTGATGACTGGTGGCACATTCCTGCTACAAATAAGATGCTGCGGAATGCTAACTTTACTTCACGGCGGCAAAAGGGAAAGAGAGAGGGAGAGACATATTCCTAGCACGGTGGATCCGCAGTCTGCAAGGATGGTAACACTGGATGCGTCTGTTCATGCGTGTGATCCGATAACATGAGGGTACACAGCAGTCTGCAGGTTCGCGTTTGACACCAGCAGATTTGGAGGTCACAGCATGTAAGGTGGCCTCTAAAAACACTCAATTTGCAGCTCTGTCCTCATGGGACATCAAAAATTGCCTCTAGCCTGGAACGAAACTTCAGTCCTGAAGATTTATTTATCAAGTAGACATGCCGTGATGTTATTATTTAAAAAGTTTGCTACAACAGTAAGGTAATCAATAGGGGGACTGTTCTTCGACCCATAGTGGCTTGAATAATTCATCCTGCTATTCTTTTTCGTCTTGTGTTCTTCCTGTCATTTCAATTTTATTGAAATTTATCGCATGACAAAACCAGTCCCAGTATGTTCCCAATGGGAAGTTTATCCGACATTTATGTGGTCGTGACCTATTCACAATACAAGAATGAAACCGACTTTGTCGCACACGGGCAATCAGTGGCATTCTACCTCATGTGAAACGTAACACCAGTATCCCTCACAGGTCTCAAAAGTCAATAACTTACCCAGCCGGTAGACCGTTATATAACTTTCTTCTTTACGATCTCAGACCAGCAGCTGACCGTACCATGGACAAATACTGAGTCTGGTTGATTCATTTGCTAAAAAACTCCTGGAAGTTCCGTAGCTTGCTCAAATTCCAACATGCACGAATCAATGTTTTATAATTACTGTGATGCCAATGGGACTGATGGTATTATCCACGGACTTTAATGGATGCGCTGTGCGATTCGCTGTGGTGCTTTCAGTTAAACGCATCCGTCTATCCCTGTGTGTTCACAAACAAGTGTTGTGCCCAAATAAGTGGGCAATTAAGCGAGTTATAAACATTATCCATAGCTGGTGTGCGGGAGTTTCGTCTGGGCGAACGACGGATAACAATTAGAGGTTGCCAGTGGTTTCATTAGGACGGTTGTATACGAAATTGTTGCTTATTTGGTCGGCTCTAACCATTCTGTTGGTATAAAGAAATCGATCAAGATAATGAAAATCTAAATGTCCATCGTTGCCGAAGCCACTAGCATCCGACTGTGTAAATCTGACCTCTGCCCCCATGGAGAATCCGCACGGACACAATCTACCCTAGGCTGTAATCAATCAAACGTACAATTCGGGGCGATGGCTACGTAAATCCTGGTAGACAGTCAGTCCGCAACCTGCATTGTCTGATTATTTCACTCACCCTGGTTACTGTTTTCATCATCAGAAGCAAAAGGCGATTTGATGGGCAATTTGTTTTCGGTTATTCATCGTCGAACAACTGGCTAACATTTTATGTCATCCGGGTTGTCATACAACTAAAATCGCATGCAATTGTTGGGATACTTACTCCAATCAATTCTGAACTGAATGCCAATAAGATATCCAAACTGACATCTGGAACGGCTGGGTTGGTAACAATGGACCACGGTGTTTGACCAGTTTGATGATTAAAGACGGACAATAACGCTTGATTCGGGAATTGTGAAGGAGTGTTGAAGGTTGGAGGCAAAAATATCGACCTGAACTTAAAAAACTCGATGTCAATGTGGTGGGAAATGATACTGAACAAGAAACAACAAGGTTTGGTGCCACAGTTTATTGATAATATCGAATCGTCAAAAGTTAGTCATTTAACGATCACACAAGCACTCCGGAAAAATAGTACAAGCACGGAAGGTGCTTAACCTTCACATCACGGAACCATCGTGAAATTTTAAGATTCATGTCAACTAAGAGAAGGAACTCCCATCCGGTCCTGCTAAAACACGATGTTAACATCAGCCCTTCTTTAGACTCTTCCACTGCGACATTTCCGCGTGGTCCGTTGCCAGCGGTTTCTTTGCTAAACTGCGATGATAAATACTTCTATATTTGTTGGATTCCAGCAGGAGATGGAACAAGTTAAACATAAACTCCTACGGGACACCTCTAATTCTGCCATAGATTTTCAGAAAATTAGTGTGAACCAGCGAGATTACCTTATACCAGTTGAACCCACGGTGAATCCTCAAGCAACGGAACTACCCGCTGGATGTCTTAAACTCTTGCACACTAAGCGTGTTGGTGAAATTCACTGCCTTTTCACGGACAGCACAACATATACTTCAGTAAGTCATTCAGGCATCCGCACAATGTACAGAAAAGTAACTTCGTTGTCTCCGTGGAATGCTTGTTCTATCCGTAAGCGATATCTACTTCAAGACGACCCTTTTCAACGTACTCCCCGATAGCAACCCTGTTCGATATGACATTTTGGGTTTGCATTTCGGAGTACACCTTTGTATTTGGCCAGTGAGATTTGTGTAACTTGTTGTCCTGAGATATTCGTTAAAGTTTGTATCCTGCCCCCACACGTTTGCTTATTGATCAGCAGTTAGGTACGTAAATAAACTTGAACGAGTCATTAACAAGTCCAATGCTTACACTTAGAAACATCGCGAATGACGACCTGTGATGGTCTGAGAGTTACCTCGCATCAACCCAATCAAAATCAAAAACCGTACCTCCCAGACATGTGGACCTGGATACGAAATTTGGAATCTAGGCCAAGGGGCTTACAAAAAAACAGGCCTACTAGCCGAGGTTAATGAACGAACGGGCACAACACTGCTGTGACCACAACCAGACTAACTGACACAGGAATGTATGTGAACTTCAGGTCCAGTCTGTCGGCCCCAGTGTTTTGAGCGCCACGATCCACAATCGTCAACACACGGCTGCTGACAGACGTTTCTGTAACTTTTTCAGCACCTGAATGGCAATACTGGGCCGGGGACTATTACACATAGACGAATGCAACTATACAAAGTAAAAATACTGGTGAGTAATCAAGGCCTTGTTTAATTTAAACTTGAACATCATTAATATTTGATCGCAGCCCCCACTATCAGATAGATTTTCCAGCCAGTCTCTTTCGAAAAGAAGCATTAAATTCGAGTTCCTCTCTCTTGTTACAGCTCGTCAGTAGTGTATATTCTTGACACGGCCGAGATTAGAACTCCGGTCACGTTTTCATGAAGCACTCGTTTCGACCAGTGCATCATTGACTTCACATAAATAAAAATACGATATTTCCCCGGTTGCATATGATATTACGATAATATTCTTACCAAACGATGGATAATAAAAGGCTGCACTGAGAAACGACAACTTTACAAATTGCTAAAAGATTGATCGACAATTAACAATTTTTCCACAGAACCTGAGACAGGTCGTGCTGTGGTCTCTGACGTGACGTTTTATACTTGTGCTGCCAAAACTACAAGCGTCGCTTGTCGTGGCACAGTGGTGTTATTGGACCGCGTCGTTCCACTTTCTGTTAACATGGCTTATTTGGTGATGAAGATAGCTTGTTGCGTTATCTAGATCGACGTGGACAGTTCGTACAAAAAAGTTGTCCAAATTCAGGTGTTTTGTTCTCTGAAAACCTGCAGTCTTAGAAAAATGCTATGCACATATTGGACTGGACTAGAATGTCATGCGATAACCAGATCACACTGGTAGGCTGCGACCAAGATGACGACGTATCGTTTCAAGGATGCAACTACCAACACTGAGACCACTTTTTTACTTTAAAAATGAACCATAAGAAGCATGTACAAAAATAGGGAACCGACAACAAAATCCGGAGACTGAATCAGACGGCATTCATGGCACATGCATATGTGACACATTTGAATATTTATTTTGTTCTATTCATGCATGAATATGCGCAGGCCGGCTTGTTAGGATTCATGGCTAGACGACGATAACACAGCGACGATGTAAAAACGAATGCAAGACGGTAGTGACCACCCCCAAGTAAGTCTGATATGCAGATGACTACTGAGTTTTACGTCTTGAATGAAGCAACCAATAGAATTTACGCCAATAACAACTGATAAAACGACAAAATTGGGAAGGCGTCAAACGCACAGAACTAAGGACGTGTGAAACGTCTGGTCAACCTCAGAGGCATTAGAACACAAGGAGTCAATCGATCTGGGATACACTCGTGAGGGGATAGACTTTAAGAAATTTTACCTTCGTCTAAGAAAGTCCGCAAAAAGGGCATGCTATAGAAAACTTCAAGTGTTTGACTAATAACAATCTCGGAGACACTATCGATTAGTTATGCGGGAATAGTTTTGCTGATATATTTGACTAATCTTTTCCTAAGACAAGCTGGATGATGCTTTCTGATTCTCTTAGGCAGTTACCTTGGCTTGTTGATGAAACGATCGCCGTCTGCGGCGCGGCGTTGGAAGTTGTTTTTACGCGTATGAGCGGTATGAGCATCATATGCCTGTGGGTTATCGCGCATGAGTAGCACACATTGAATGTGCATGTGCATCAGCGCAACTTCTCAGAAGCCTGGTATAACTTACACTATACATCAATTGTGCGCAGTAATTATCAGAATGAGTCGTAAGCACGTGCTTGGACTTGCTCGTCTGTCGTGATATGGAATGTGCGCGCACTACTGAATGAATGCAACACCACAGGACGTCCAGAACGTCTCACCGCACTGATCTCCATGGAACTGAGCCGCTACGGCCTCGATGTCACACCCATGAGTGAGACAAAGCTTGTAGACCAAAGTGAACTCCCAGAAGTAGGTGTCGGGTGCACCTTTTGCTGGACAGGTTACTCGGCAGTGGTGCCGGG
>LUCH01006849.1:4880-27747 GCA_013368495.1 Paragonimus heterotremus
AATGACGAGACGGCGACGTTGAATCGCGATTGACGCAAGTTACCTTTTGTCTGTCATTGCTCAAAGATTGACGCGTTCGGTTTCTTGTCGATGACGAAGTATTTATCTTTATAGTCAAACACTCTGAAAGGGTCATCATACGGCTGCAGAGGTGACTTTGGTGAGCCAACGCGGATGGAAACGAAACGGTAAGTACGCAGAAAACGGTGGATCTGTTCTTGGCGCGACGTTTTAGGTGGGGGTAAGGGTATAACATGACGCATTTGATTCTTCAGACGCGTGACGTAATCCGCGTCAGGACTGCGAGACACCAACGAAGCGGAAAGAAATACTCCAGGAATACGTAGTGTACAACCATACGCAAGATCTGCCGAAGTGCATCCAACGTCTTCCCTTACAGTGGTTCGCAAAACAAAAAGGATAATAGGTAGACGATCAGACAATTTGCCACCTGCCGATAGTGCCATCAAAGATACTTTTAGTTGGCGGTGGGACTTTTCGATCAGAATGTCCGGCAATGGAGGGTGCACAGTGGTCGTTATTTGGTCGCATCCAAGAATACGATTCAAAACACGGAAAAGAGCTGAAGTAAACTGAGGACCACAGTCAGTTGTGATTATGATGGGGATGCCAAAAGTCGAAATCCACGAGGCGACAAAACTGCATTCAATTGTTCCCATTGATGTGTCGTTCAGGGGTACGGCAATGGGCCACCTCGTGAATCGGTCCACACGGGTAAGAATATGTGTATAATCGTTGGAAGTGGGAAGGGAACCAACGGTACCAAGATGAATATATTTGAAGCCTCCGTCGGGTGAAAGAAACGTTCCCAGGATACTGATTGTGTGATGATGAATTTTTCTACGTTGGCAGCCCAACCATTCTTTGGCCCAGTTACGAACATCCTCACGAATGCCTGGCCAAATGTAACTCTCGGTGACTAGCTTCGTGGACGCACATATGCCTGGACGTGATGGGGAACGAGGGCGGCCAAGAACATCCAACCGATGTGCGAAAGGAAAGAAAGGTCGAGATTTGCCGGCAGACATGTCACAAATAATTGAGTATTCTGGATGGGTTAATGGAATATCACTTGGAAGGTTGGCAGGAAGCCGACAAACTTCGCGGTCACTAATCTGGGATTTCGCGAATGAAGGAAAGTCAGTGCCGAAAGCGGATAATTGGCCGACATTCGGGCGATACAAGGCGTTGGCGACGAAATTGCTAAAACCGTCTATAAAACCGATTTCGGTGGTGAACTCTGCGATAGAAGCAGAGTATCTTGTTTCTCTAGGGGAGTACCGACCTGGAGGTGGACGGAAGGTAACCACAAGTAGTTTACGATCAATAAAATAAGTGAAGTTGCAATCCTGCAGAAGACGTTGAAAGTGTTTAATGGCAGCCGACCAAAAGTATTGTAACGTGTTTACGCTGGTTGGAATCTTCGGGAGAAAAAGGACAAAGGTTGGATTTTAGCATTCACACTTTGTTGTAAGACAGCACCATCAACCGACTAAAACGCGTCAGTCCACAAGATTAGCAGCGAGCGTTCATCTGCCCCCAAATGCGCCAAATCGGTGGCTTGGAAGAAGGCTTCTTCGGACGTAACAAACGCAATGTTGGCCTGAATGGACAAAACGAAGAGATTGGGATTAACTTTCGAAATGTCCGTGAGGGTTTTTAGGAGCTCCAAACACGGTGGAATGAAACGGCAATAGTAATTCACAATGTCTAGG
The DNA here is from genome assembly GCA_013368495.1 of Paragonimus heterotremus. Taxonomy (NCBI): domain Eukaryota; kingdom Metazoa; phylum Platyhelminthes; class Trematoda; order Plagiorchiida; family Troglotrematidae; genus Paragonimus; species Paragonimus heterotremus. The sequence continues at coordinate 6,617 of LUCH01006849.1, forward strand.
GATCGTCAGAGACATTTTAGGGGCTGTGTCTGTGAATGATCTTTAACTGCACTGATTTATTCTGGCAAAGGTCGGATACCGTTACTGTCGATTCGATGTCCAAGAAAATTTATGGAGGTAAATTCGAAGACGCACTTGATAAGGCTTAGCTTCACAACGTATTGGGTAAAACGTTCGAATAGCTTTTGCAGGTGTAACTGTCCTGGGGAAAGGGTACTTTCCACAAAAATGATTTATTTTTCGAGATATCTTCGAAAAATAAATTGTGGCTTTGAATTTTGCCTTCTCGCGCCACAGCACGCCAAATCTCAATTTTGGCGCACGTTACCCCGCGTTTGTGATTGGCCAATTCCACTTTTAATGCGCCAGTTCACGTGGGATTCTTCAGGGTCATCAAAAGACTATATATGCAAACACTCGTCTGCACTGTTACCTTTGGTTTAAGAACATTTACAGTCTGGGCCAAAGGTCACGGTTTTCTGTGCTATTCTGGGGTTTCCGAGTATTGCTAGGCTCTGTGTTACGTTCCGTGGTTTGTGTCGTCGTGTGCTAGGCATTTTGTAATTATCGCTGACCAGTGGGTCATAAAAGGCACGTGCTGTCGAGTGTCTTCATTCACTACTAAAACGTCGTCAATATAAACGTACACGAAGTTGAGACCACGAAGCACTTGGTCTACAAACCTGTGGAAAGTTTGTGCGGCGTTCCGTAAGCCAAATTGCTTGCGGAAAAATTCATAGAGGCCAAACGGGGTGGCAATTATTGTCTTCGGGACATCTTCCGAGGCCACGGGGATTTGATGGTAAGCTCGAAACAAATTCATCTTGGAGAAGGGGGTCTTTCCGTTTAACTTAATTGAGAAATCGCGAATGCGAGGGATAAGGTATCAATCTGGAGCGGTGACGTTTTTAAGGACACGATGATCACCACAGGAGTGCAAGTCACCTGTCAAATTTTCTGCTTCGGCCAAGGTGAGTTTGTGCAGTGGCAAATGTCTGAAGCCTGCCAAGGTAGGTGGGCTTTTGTGACGATGTGAGGAAAGACATCGTGTTTAGGCGATTACGTCAGATTAGACGGATTGATGAGTAACGAAAATTGTCTAAGGATGGCTGCATATCCGTTATCCAGTGAGGGCAATCGCAGTCCAGTCGAACTGATTGATGTGGCCTTGTCTTGGACACACAAGGTGGTCGTGCTGTCGATCAATTACCTACTACCAACGTCAACTGTGAGCCCAAAGGATGGTATGAAATCAACACCAGCGACCGTTTCGTGTACATCTGCCACCGTAAATCTCTATGGAAACCGACGCTTAACGCCGAGATCCAGAGCGAATAGCTTCTCATCGTGTGTTGGAATCGTTGAACGATTACCAGGCTGTAGTGTGTACGATACCGGTTGAAGATTGCGTTTGTCGCATTTTAATGGAATAACGTTAACCTCTGCGCCTGCATCAATGAGAATATTCGGCACAGTTGAACGGTCGAACACATAAAATAAGCGACAGTTTAAAGGAGGGCCGTAAACAGCTGTTGTCATCACTGTCTGGCTTAGGCGTTTCACGGACGGAAGTTATCTTGGGCAAAACTGCATGGCCTGGTCCAACGGAACGCTTCAAAACCAAATCGACCGTGTAAATAACATACGTTTTAATAGACTTGTCGTCTACATGAACGGCTTCGGGATTTGCGGCGATATGGAGGCCTCTCGTTTGTGTTGTCGGTTATTTAGCGATTGCAGGGAGCTGTAAGGTTAGGCCGGAAAATTGCTGCTTTTGCGCCTCTAGTTGCGTTTTCCAGCAATGACTGGACAACACCCCTGGTAAGTGTACATGGGATACTGTCCGACTTTCATAACTATCGTATACCTTGCCAGCCAGGTCTACTAATTTTTGCAGCGGTTCATCCTTATCCAATATGGACAATAATCTCCGGATATCTTCCGGCAAAGTTTTGCGCCACAACTCACGCAGAATTGGTTCGTTCATCATATGTTTGCTTCGAAGCTGTGTCATGCGAAGGAGAAACTCCGTAGCCCAACTCTATTCCTGTCGGAAACTCCAGCAGGTTCTGCTCATAGGTTGCAGCAGTACCTCCGGTGATCACGGACTTCGAAGTGTCTAACGGACAAACACTAGGTCAAAAAAAGATCAAGTAGGCAACTCGTTGTAAACCCTCCTAAACGGTGCGCTGGTTCGTCCTTACTATCGTAATGCGCTTGGCAGAATTCATGTTCTCGTCCCGATAATAATTAACGCGAAAATCTCCGTCCGGAAAAGTACTGCGACTGTCCCTGCATTCACTCCCAAGACAAGCCAAAAGACGCGTACAAAATAGATAGCTTTCTTTTGCCCGAAAACGTGTGCGACGAAGGCGAAAAAATGCAGAATACTTGTATGATGTGCAGTGATCAAAAAGAACATTCCCGAATCACGAAAAGAGAAGGACATCCACCGGAAAAGTTAGTTAGGGTCACTAATGGGCGCAACGGAATAAAAAGGCAGATAGTTAAAAACCAGCCAAGTTCACGTCTCGGCTGCTCTGAGCAGGTCCGCTAACTAGGACAAAGTTAATCGTTTTTTCTTTTTCACGGCGGAGGCGCCTTGGGACGGCAACAGGGTGAGCGCCCCAATACAGCGTTAATGGCGACCTGCTCTAATGGCTGGCAACCATGAAGTTATATACTTGCCTTTTGGGGGCTGCCTTTCTAGAGTCAAATATGTCTTCGACTTGAGAAAATCAAAGCTTTGGATATCGACTATCGAACCGGGAAATGTTAACACAACCTTTATTTTCCACGGCACCACAGTCCGGTTTATAATGTGCCATGCTAAGGAGAAAAGGTCACTCACAAAGCAAATGAACCAAATGGACCATGTACAAGGTATTTCCAGAGAGTATATGGGAAATAGCAAGTCTTTAATCGAACGTTAAAAAAGAATCAACAGGGGCCCACCGGTTATGAAGTGGAACCAGGAAGAGAATAGTATGTAATGAGGGGGCAAAAGGGTAACAATTTCTTTGAATGCCAGCTAGTTGCGTGCCCCATTGAGCGGTCTTTGTCGTTGCTGCTACCGACAAGCGTGAGGTGTGAGGTGAGTATTTGGTGAGTTGACTTAGAGAAATGAAACCATTCGCCAGGATATTAGCCACTGTGGATCGGTTTCATCTCCCGGGTTGAGATCCGCGAGACTCACATCGTCGGTGGCTGGAGACGTTAAGTAAGATTGTCGCTGATCGAACTCAGCTGTTTCAATGTTGTCATTGTTTGTTGGAACTGTCTATGAAGTGAGTGCACCTGATGACTCTGGGCATTGAAAGCTTGTGACGACTTACTTCCCCCATTGGTCGTTTATTTCTTTTGTTATCTGTGCACCTTGATGTTGGATGTTTGGATGTAGACTTGCCTGCTTTTACTAACTAGGTCCTCTTCTCTTCTTTTGTATCCCCTCTTCTTGTACACGGCTTGTTCTATTACTAATGATTGTGTGGCAGTTGAGTGTCAGTGAGGGCCATTTATGTATTTCTGTCTAGGATGGCGGATGAATCATATTTCTTCAGCTTTACAGTTACCTTACCTCCTCCAGCTTCACCAGTTTACTGCGCTGCTTTCGCAAGAGTCTTTTGTCTACTACGAATCTCTTGGCACCAATTGACCAGTTGGCTAGGGCAATTTCTCAGGGCAGTGGCAATTGTTGTATACCTCGACTTCTCCAAAGAATTTGACTGCGTAGATCTTGCTGATTCAACCGATAAACCTTTGCATTGTGCAGCAGAAGACAGCTTTAATCTATCGTCTTAGTCGTCTGCATAGGGTGCTCGTGAATGTTACGTCATCCATCTGTAGGTCTGGTTTCAGCGAGATACCTCAAGTGTAAATTATTAGTTCCGTGTTTATTCTTCATATTCATTAATTATCTCCTTGGTTTTATTATATTCCCTTTGTTAATATCTGCCGGTGTTCATAAAATGTGGCGTGCAATGAACGTCGCTAATGATCCCCTTATTCTGTTGAACGTCCTCAAACCCATATTTAATTGGTCTCAGTTGAACCGATTCCAGTTCCGTGCTGGTAATTTCAAAGTCATGCACACTTGCGCCCTCCTGAATTCCTCGAAGGCTATTCGCTTTGAACAGTCTTCATTGAAAAGGAGTTAACAATCCCTATGGTGTGCATTCTCTCGGTCTCCCTGGACGTTAAGCCAAGTTCAAAAGGCTACTAGGGCTCTGGAACTACTAAAACGTTTCTTAAGTTAGTTTGCCCCTCGTTGGTTTCAACGTCTTTATGTATTTCGTTTGACAGTACCTTGAGTGTAGCGCTGTATCTAACTACTTCCACGCATAATGAGTGAGTTGCCCTTGAAAAATGTGCTACGTCGTGTCACTAAGACAAACGGGCCTGGAAACTAATTTCTATGACGTAAGAACATGCGAGAGCATGTGCTTCCGGATTACCGTGGTCTTAGAATAGGCTTAGTGTTACCAATATTTGTTATGAATTCTCATGATCATTTGTACCATCCAGAAGAAGAAACAGCGCTTCTTTGATGAGCCATTCCCTTGAGTTTAAGGTACTACACAGTAGAATTCAATGCAGATAATCCTTTTTCTGGCTGAGTAAATGCAAGTCTTGCAATGTCTATCTCGACTCTGACGTTCTAGGTGGCTCTGTATAACTTTCCGAGCCTCATCATTTCTAACATTTTTTATCTCAGTTCTTATACTGTGTCTTTTCATGCATTTCCGTTCATCGCCGTGATCCAAGCTCCTCTTTCCTACTTACCTCTCCAGTCCATCAGTTTGTATCACTTAATTTCGGGCATCCCGCTTTATCGCGTATTGTGCAAAAGTGATGACACTGAAGTTTTGAAGTAGGTTCTGAATTCCCATTTGTGTTACTAGTTGTGTTAACCTCAAACACAAATAAAGTCCTACTCGTTACGCTAATCTTTGGTACGCCAGTTTTTTCAAGATGGCACACCGGAGAATGCAACACTTGTATGACGCCATGAGAAGAATGGTACCTACCCGAGAACTTAGGCTACCGACCTCATACGTATGTAGGGCCTTCATTATCTTGCATTTCATCTTGTTAACATTACATAACTGTCACATCAGACCACATTGTACATTTTTGTTTAACTTGAGTAAAAACAACAACACAACGCGTTTTCGGAAAAACCCTGCTACAAGTCCCTGCTGGTTGTTCCTACGATGCCAGCAATTGCCACCCAGTCTACAACATCCTATTTGCTGGACTAACATTCAGCTCTGTAACTTCGCATCCTGAACTACGCTTGGAACCATCCGAATATTTTCTAGCGTCATTGGAAGCCTCACGAAAATCGTCAATCTTTGGTGAGTCCAGTCCTTGGCTTCACTGGTTATTTTTGTATCGATAATTATTGTAGTTCACACATCTGTTCTACTATAGCACGTATCTCTTAGCCATTGTCTCCGATCCTCGATCGTCAAAACAGAGTCTTATTTAGTAACACCGTGAATATTGCCTTGAAGAGTCATGCCTTCAAACGGGAAACTTGGCGCAGTCGAATACATTGCCGGCATAACTTTTTCTCGTTACGCATACGTAAACGTTAAAATTCTCTTTCTCGCATTTCTTATATCGTAAGCTTCCCCGTCTGTCTTAATAGTTCCGTTGGGTCCATTTTCCCCTTTGTAGTTGAGATACTGCAACAGCTTGTGATTTCACGTTTATCTTCTTCGGCTTTGTGATTAGCTGTCCAGAGACGCAGAATGCTCAATAACCGTACCTTCAACATAAGTAGGAAATCTTCAACAACTTGTTGAACCCACTGAGAGCTCAAGGTCACACCTTGTGCATGATATATATATATATACATCTGTGGGCGCATATCCAATTATACATACCTATGGAAATACATATGTATATATGTACATAATTTTCAATGTAAAAACATGTATTAAAACGTGTTTGTATAAGAAAACGCAAATGTGAGTTTACATTTGAGTTTTCACTCTAGGTGAGTATACATGCCTTTTATCAAAACGTAACTGATACGCAAACATTCCAGTAATGACAGCCCTGACAACTAGGTTTTCTTTTAACTGAAAAGGGAGTTTGGCCGTCTGCATCAATTATACCTGAGTGCGAGAAGTCATGTTTCCGCCAGCAAAATCTTTGAAATTATTTAGGCCATTTCCAAAAACTATCCAGTAACTTGACCCGGTAATTTCACGGGTAATTATCCAAAATTGCCCTGAAATTACTCACTGGGTAATTTACCCCAAAAATTATCCTTTCAATATCCTTCACTCTCCCTCAAATGTTTCATGAAACGACTGACGAAACATTTGCTTACCTTTTACACATTGCTCTGTTTACATGGTCCTTTGCAGCAAGATTGCAAAAACTTTAATCGGCCATGACTAGCCTTAGCTAGTTTCTCCCACATTGCTCTTCCCCATCACGCTTTTCTGAAATTTCTGAAATTGGTAACTTCATGAAATGTTGATTCGGTACTTGCGTGGGCTGTCAATCCCTTTAACTAACGTTTTGAAAGAAACCAGCGGAAGTGGGACATTATACAGTTTTTTATATTATTATCGATTAGATAACTCCACATATTCTGCTACTAAATTTGTCCACCGAAATCAATCATATGCAACCCACCGGCAGCGGAATTTGTTTGGCAGATTCCACGGAAATTGGGAAAGGAACGGAATAGTATGAAAAAGTAGATGCAAGTCAAAGTTGCAAGCGTTGGAAAGAAGTGACGTCTCCGTGAGTAGTAGAGATAGAGCAAAAGTAATAAATATCTATCCTAAAGCAATACCCCTAGGGATTTCGGCAATGCTACAATGAATTGCTAGTTCACACTTAAGTAGGCTTTTCTGAACTTTTACAAAATTCGGCAATAGACCATAGTAATACCAGTCTCAGGGGCATGTTTGTAATTGCATATCTCCGTGATTAATAGAGATAAAGGAAGAGTGAAACAAGGGTTTTAGAGTATATCTCTTCATATGTGTTTGCATACCCTACATCACTGTACGAATTGAATACGAAGCGTAGGAACGCTTAAACATTGAGTCCATTCGAGCCCCTTAAGTAAAATGGTCAGAAGATAGATTATGATGTAAGATCATCTTTCACACTCACGTCACTTGAGGCTGTGAAAGCATAACCAACATAACTTAAATAAAACGATCAAGAGTACCAATCGGGCTGAATTGTGATTCGTATCCACGACCGAACCCACCGTGAACAGAGGTTGACGATCAGTTGTTTGCGTGCACATAGATCCGGCTGTCGACGGCTGATGATCATTGCTTCGGTATACTTGAGAACTTATGAGCCATGGACGTTCATCGAGGCCCCAAGCGAAGGCGAAATATTGATACTGAGGCATGTGGTCACTAAATGTCTTGCTTAGGGCGGAGCGGTGTTTGGACTTCACCGAGCATCACTCGTTGGCGAGTGGGTAAATTTCAGCCTGAAATGGAGTAACCATACACCTGTGGAGAATGTAACCGTTAAAGTAAGAAAGAAGCTTTATGCACCAATTTACCCCTGAAAAGCGATAGCCTGATAAACACCTCTGGAAAGATTATCAGTGCCGCGTTAAAACGTGTGTATATTGCAGCAAAACTTGCCCTGCTGTCACAGACGACTGGGTTAACTCCACCCCTTACCAAAGAGTAGATACTTGTTTTCAAACAAACGTCGTATCTGTCAGTTTTTCTTCAATTGCAAAAACACACCCATTTATATGTCAGAATTAATGTTTACGACCAGGGCCAACAAGCACGCCACGAAGTGGTTGACAGGTGTACTAGCGCGCTTGCAAATGAGTAACACTCGATGAGGATAAAAGGCCGCTCCGCCCTAAGCAAGACATTTATTGACCACATGCCTCAGTATCAATATTTCGCCTTCGCTTGGGGCCTCGATGAACGTCCATGGCTCATAAGTTCTCAAGTATACCGAAGCAATAATCATCAGCCGTCGACAGCCGGATCTATGTGCACGCAAACAACTGATCGTCAACCTCTGTTCACGGTGGGTTCGGTCGTGGATACGAATCACAATTCAACCCGATTGGTACTCTTGATCGTTTTATTTAAGTTATGTTGGTTATGCTTTCACAGCCTCGAGTGACGTCAGTGTACAAAATGATTTTATATCGTACTTTAACCTCCGAATATTCTGGTCAAACAGAGCGTAAAGGTAGAAGTTTGCATGGGTGGCCATATAGTAATTTAGTGCCCAGCCAATAATAATCTGCAATCATAAACACTCAACGCTCAGTTTTCAGTGAAGTCGGCAAAAAATATCAGTGGAAGCGAAGGCGGAACGGCCCTCTTATCATCGAACTATTGAACCAGTTTCCTAATGGCACTGGTTGGACATGGCAGAATCTAACATCCACTTGAACAACTTACACATCAAGAAGAGGTCTATGGTTAATACAAAAAATGTGGAGTACCCCCGGAAACCTAACTGTGATGATGTGGGAACTCCCTCGCAAAAGTTTCACTCCAGGGTCGACAAGTTGCCCGATGGCAATCATTCAGAAGACAATGGACGCCGCAGAACTCCATGTATTGGCACGACCGAGGAACAAGAAAGTGTACAGTCAGCCAGCGTCCTGAGTTTAGTGTGCGGAACGGAAAAGTGGCAAAGTTCTACGCTAGCGGAAAGGGGACATACAATCAGGCTAACTAAAAATGCCTCATCGGAATATGTCAAATTGTACAACAAGATACCAACAAAATTGGTGCCATCCTCACAGATCGATGCAGATTTTCCACCAGAAGGCTAATACGGTTAATAAGAGCTTTCGTCACACAATTCAGGCATACAAAGATGGAGTTCACAAAATGCAGTGTTCATTTCTATGTAAAATATCAGCTAGTAGGAAGCACAGGAGAATAACGGAATGAAAACTTCATAAGATGGTCGGTCGCGGACAGACGATGCGCTGACTGAGTTCGGTATTTAGACTAGGAAATTTATTTAGTCTTCTGTGCACACCTATCACAGCGGGCCACCCAACCCCAGAAGTCTCACATACCTTTACCAGGGTGGAAAACATGCTCACCGCGTTGGCAGATCGTTGGACGTTTGCAATCATTTGAAGAGCTGGTAACTTTCAGTTCGCTAACTAACATGGTAAGTCGGTTATGCTAAGATTGCGTTTAAAAAGAAGTCGGAAAGTGCAGCTAGTGTAACAGGGAAAAACATGACAACAAATAACGATAACAAGACAGATGTGACAAACGAGCATTTTGAATACAGAAAACACTAACGTACTCCGTGAAATTTACAGGATTTTGCACTAGTCTATCAGGTCGGCCGTGCAATGTAGGAGAAGGTGTAAGGCTGAAATCAATTGTGCTTGACGTACTTTTGGAATGGTTTGGCGCAGCCAAAAGTGTAAGCAGGACACTGGGCACATTTGCAGTAATCGCTGTTTTAGTCCGATCATTTTAGACGATCCCGCGTTCGTAATCGCGCTCAGCTTTGAAAGACTTTCGCTTTGTTGTGACTCACAGGAAGGGGTTGTTTATGGTTGCAACGGAGGCTTGCGATAGACGTCTGCGCCCACGGAAACGTGAGAGCAAAGAGAAAGTTTCTCTGGGAAATGCAGGGGTGCCGACCGCTTTCATGTATGAACTGGACGTGCCGTTGTATGTGATAAACCAAGCGTGTTACATACACTTCGTAGCCGACAGTTTTGATTTTCGAAGAATACACTAATTAGTTGGGTAAACGTAGGGTGCATCTAAAGACGAGTTGAGCCGGCGTGGTCATCAAGTCTATCTTCACGGTGTTACGCAACCCAAGGAGGATCAGTGGTAAAGCCACTTGCCAAAGAAGGTTAGGCTGTGTTCTGGGGACTGTTTTTAGCCGATGATTAAAACGCTCCACCATCCCGCTGGAGTCCAGGAGATAGGTGGTAGTGCATATTTTCCCATACCTGAGGGTATTCAGGGGATTTGTGAGGGATCCTCCAAAATGCAAACAAAGATAAGTAGTCACCACGGCAGGACAATTTAGCTGGACTAAACAAAGCTTCACAGATGAGCGAGCCACCGTTTCGGAGGCGTAATCAGGAATTGAGATTGCCCTCGATCACCCCATAAAATGGCAGGCACAAGAAAAAAGGGAGGCTGAATCGTCGGAAGGTAACAGCGGTCCATTAAGACTGACGTGCACGTAATGAAGACGTGCATTGGGTGCCGGGAAGATATCGACCCGGCTTCTAGTATGACATTTCAGACTGCAGTCGGCTCAATTTCGGATTTCATGGTTCGCTTTAGGCCACACAAAACGTTCCGTGATAAGCTTTATTGAAGCACATATACTAGGGTGCGATGGTTTATGCGGTGCGTCGAACACTGCGCGACAAAACGTTAAAGACACTACAGCCTTAGTTAGGCGTGGCGAAGCATCGGACAGGCTGGTGCCCTCAGAGGAAGTTGAGGGGGTATACAATATTTTGAGTGAGCTAAGCTGGTGGAGCTCGGTTACTTCGCATCCTCAGCTACGCTTGGAACAATCCGAATACATTCCAGCGTCATTGGACGCCTTACGAACATTGTCAATCTTTGGTGAGTCCAGCCCTTGACTTCATTCGTTATTTTTATATCGAGAGTTATTGTAGTCCACACATCTGTTCTACTACACGCGCACAACTTGAATGGCATGATACTTAATGACTCCGCTATATTGTAAAATTACGTTAAATCGTCAAATAGATTATCCGATCTAATGGAACTGAATGTCCCAGAAATGAAAAAATGTACTTTCATCAAAAAGCGAGCTGAATTGAGCAAGAGAGTTGGATTTTCTTTCCGACGATAAAACCATTGTTCGGTCAAATGGACTACGTTTTTTGTAAAGCTACATGCGTTATGTTTTGTGGCAATTGATGTTAAAGATAATAGTACACGCCAAAAGTAAGCACTTCACTGGTAGTCTCCAAGTCATATTTCGCATTAATTGCCATTCGTTGCTCTAGAAATTTTAACTACTCGCAGCTGATCTAATCTGAAAGTCATGATGAACTTACTTTTGACGCTTATAGAGTGTATATCGGAGGCCCCACGAAGACTATGAAAGTCTCGTGTGTGATGTATGTACTAGTAACTGCTCCGTCCATTTGTCTAACATTACCAGTCAGGCCGAACAATACTCCGAGAACGAACTCCCTGAGAACTATCAAAGTTTAAGACGAATTGTGTTTGGAGCCTTTGTAAAAATCGGTACGTACTGCTTCCGGCTTTCTTCAAGGCAGTATGCAGCCGTTGGTTTGCACGGGTTCATTCCGATTACGAGTAGGTTTACCATATGACGTCTTCACCAGGACGTTCATCAAGTCTGATGTCTGCAGGGTAACTGTGTGAACGTGTGTAGATGAATTCCCCTTGATGAATGATATCAACATATGAATCAATCCAGATTATGTCGATTCGCGATTTTTAGACTTCTGTGCACAGAGCACATTACCCGCGGACTTTACCACTTCAACATCCGTGATGGGTGCTGTGCAGGATTTCTTTGTCACATTCATCAGGGATGTGAGAACGTGAACTGAAGTAGACGGAAATGACAAATACAACTTGAAAAGGTGCACCTACCGGATGACGGCGGTTGAAGTTGCTTGGCACAGAATGGACATTCATATATATATCGGCAGCTAGGATGCATCCGGAATGGGCGATGAGCTCACGGGTATCACAGCGATAGCTGTCCGCCTGCGCCGGTTCACTGCAATATCCACATGGGATCCCGCCAGAAAAAGCTAAGCCAGCCTTTGAACGTCGCGCTACTTTGCTAGCGGAAGCAGTGATACTGTTGGAGTTCGCTGGAGAGAGCGGCTAAAGCTGTGGGTTAACCAACCCCCGAATTGACAGGTTATACTCCGTCAGCCATTGCTCATGGATAAAGAAACGGCCCTTGTGAACAAAAATTAACAGTACCGAGGTGCTTACTGTACGGGTAAAGATGCTTTTGTAATAATGAACGAATATGAATTTACGGAAGACACACTGGATGATAAAAAAATGTACTCGCAGATACCCTGCGAGCTATTCACGACGAAACATTTGCCATTATGTTTCATCCGCAGCTGCAATGTTCAAGGCTATCACTGTTTAGCCATTTATCTTGGATTCGCCTATTGTTTCGGAATGCAAACGTGGGGTTCATCCTTTTGGGCGCTTTCGCAGTTAATGGTTGTCGAAAGGGGCCATTCTGTAAAGAATGCAACATTCGTTTCGACTTACTCTTTACTAACTGCCTACTCCCGCTCTTTGTGAGTAGAATGCTTTATGACATAATTGTGCCCATGTGAACGTCGCTTTGGCCGCCATCTCGAATTTGGACATTTTCTGCTTATGCTCGACCACCGACGGTCGAAAACTCTCTCGGGGCGTACCATTTCGAACGTATGTGACATTTCATATTGATTCTATGTCTACTCTTATGTATTCGCTAATATCCATGTATTTTCTATTACAAAAACATTACCGAGCTGTTCGCGGTCGTTATCAGTTTGAACTGACCTCGTCGTGTTAGGTTCTAGTGGTACCCAGCTGACCTCTGTAGTTGAATGCAGAGCAGATTCTATAAATTTCTTCGAAATCATGTCCCAGCAAACCGAAGACCTCTACCCGCCGAAGCACTCTCAGATTTAAACAGTCGGCACCGCGTCTGCAAAGTCCCTTGTAGGACAGCTGCATAGAGACAGAGAGTTGGAGATAGAGCTGGCAAGACTTTGAACACAAGAAGTGGAAAAACGAATAGAACTCGGAAGAATGATACAACAGCGAACGAAACTCGACAGGGATAACTACGAACGTAAACCTCTGGGTGATCCAAATAAGTTACCCATTGAGACACCAGCCTTCATCCGCGCGACTGAATGTCAGACAGACTTACCTAGGAGAGAAATACAACGGTTTGCAGCCAATCCTATGTCATACTGGTCCTTCACTAAAGCATTTGAATCAGGTGTAGAGAACAGGACAAATGATAACCAAGCCAGGCTGGACTACCTAATACAATATTGTGATGGACCTGGGAAGGCCTCGATTCAACATTGTACCATTCTCGAAGATGATCAGGGCTATCTAGTTGCCAAGGAAATTCTTCGCAAACGGTTTGGACAGAACCACATGGTGGCAAAAGCATACGTTGATGTACTGCTGGATGGTCCGCGTCTAACTGACAACGACTTTGCAGCATTAGTCCAGTTAGCTCAGCAGATGACAGTGTGCAAAGTAACGTTTCGGCAACTGAAATACGATTCCGGCTTTAATTCAAGCAGAACGATTGAATCAATTGTTGGAAGGTTACCTCCGAAATTGCACTTCAAATGGGCGTACGAAGCCGCAATCATAACTCGTCTTAATCGTGGGCCGCAGTTCACCTATCGAACAGGATTTATGGGGAACGTGCCGACGCCGCTTCCTTGAGATACGGTGAGCTTGCAGTAAGTCTTAAATCTGAACTTTATGACGGTCCCAGACAAATGTAGACACAACCTAACGTAGTTGGCATCAGGAGAACCATCCACCTTGTGCAAAGTAACGATTCGATCAAACGTAGCGTGTACGGTTCTCGCCTTCGTTGTTCTATTTATGAAGACAATCATTTCTCTGATCAGTGCCCATTATTTCTTAGTAAATCGATAGTGCAGCGTTTTGAGATCGTGCGAACTAGAAAACTGTCCCCAATGTTTGAAGGCTAATCACATGGCTGAGAAATGCAGATCAAATAAAAGTTGTAACGCCCAAAGATGCGGACGGAAACATCACCACCTACTACACTCCGATTCACCTGTTACTGTCGCTGAAGAAGCAGCCATCGTCACTAACCACCATGCCGTTGGATTTCACCTGCACGATACACCTTAACCATCTACAGATAGATCGCAGGTTGCTTTGGCCATCGTCTCTGTTACTGTAGGTTATGGAAAGAATATCGTTCACACTTGTGCGTTTCTAGGCAACGAGTCAGATTGCACCCTTATCGATCAGTCACTAGTCACGAGGCTTGGAATGTAAGGAAAACAGGGGCAACTCAAATTATGCACGCTTGATAGAGGGACCATGTTTGAATCGATATCCGTCCAGTTCGATGTTGCTTTTATTGTTTCTAAGACAGCCATTCATATTCAGCAGGCGTGGTCAGTTAAGACGTTCCCTAAATTGCGTACACTTCATCCGAATGCTCAACAGTTAGTGTCATGGCCACATCTACGAGATATATCGTTTGGCTCATTCTCCAGCGACAATGTCGGTGTATTGTTTGGATGTGGCGTCTCAGAGGCGCACTGGGTCATTGATCAGCGAAAGGGAAAGAAGCACGAACCATATGCGATTAGTACAGTCCTAGGATGGATGTTGGTGGGCCTAGTTGGAAGATCATTCAACACCCGGACGGCGACCAACTTCATAAGCATCCATACGTTACAAGATAACTTGGAAGGATTGTATCAACAAAACTTCATCGACGCGGGCCCTATAAAGGAAAAGGAAATGTCTGTTGATGATCATCAAGCTATTGGGTTGATGGAGACTTCAATACGTTTAACTGATGGTCATTGTGAAGCAGCCCTCCCCTGGCGTCCTGGTTCCTTCCTGTCACCTTACAACAGGTCCATCGCTCTGAAAGGCCTGCATACGCTACGACAACGCCTTATGGAAGGTAGCGAGTTGGCACAACACTATTCTCACGTGATGGGTGAGTACGTCGGTCGGGGCCATGCCGAGTTAGTCCCTGAAGAAGGGCCAGATGGTTCTCGATGGTATCTACCTCACCATCTGGTGTTCCATCCGGCTAAGCCACAGAAGTTGCGAATTGTCTTCCACTGCGCAGCGAAGTATGCAGGCAAATCTCTAAATGATCAGCCGCCGTCGGGGCTGGATCTAACAAATTCTTTGTTTGGTGTATTGCTGCGATTTTGACAAGAGAAGATTGCGGTCATGGCAGATGTCGAGGCTATGTTTCATCAAGTTCGCGTGCCAGATAAGGACCGCGATGCGCTACGATTCCTTTGGTAGACGAAGGCTGATATGCAAGGTTCCCCGACAGAGTACCGCATGTGCGTCCATCTTTTCGGTGCTGCTTCCTCTCCCAGTTATGCTACGTCTGCTTTCAGAAGGACCATTTCAGACAACGCCGACTCTTACGATGCAGATATTCTGCGGATCGCAAAAATGAGCTTTTACGTGGATGACTGTTTATTCAGTACAACGACCATTGATAACGCTCGGGATTCCGCCAACCAGCTAAATACTCTATTGGCGAGCGGCGGCTTCACCCTCACGAAGTGGACAAGTAACGACGAGATGCTATTATCACTGCTACCAGAATCGCAACATACCGTGTCAACACAACCACTTAACCTAGACGAACCCAATGTGCAGTGAGCATTGGGGATGAAGTGGGATCTCACGAATGACGCTTACAAGTTCGACGTCCCACCGATAGACAAGCCGTTCACTCGAAGGATTATACTTTCCTATGTTTCTTCGATCTACGATCCACTCGGGTACATTGCATCTGTTACATCGTCCGACGGATACTCCAGCGATTGTGTGAGCTGCACGTGTTGTGGGACGAACTTATCGAAGGTGAAGAACCAGCTTTGTGGACAAAGTGGATAGCGACACTACCATGTCTCGACCGGTTTTGTTTGCAAAGGTGCGCTAAGCCTAACGGAATAGAACGTTGCAGTGATTCCCAGTTGCATACCTTCAGTGACGCTTCCGAGACTGGATACGGTGTGGTCGCTTATCCCGTGATGTCCGACGACTACCAAACCAAACAGTGCTCCCTGACAATCGCAAAGGCTAGACTGACTCCGATCCGCTTAACAAGTATGCCTCGGTTGGGGTTAGCGGCAGCCATGATTGCGGTTAAACCGGCCCAACAAATAGAACGCGAGTTGGAATTGCCAACTGAATCTACCACGTTTTGGACCGACTCAATGATCGTTTTACATAGTGTGTTAAGTTCGTCCAAGCGGTTCCAGACCTTTTTTGCAAATCGTTTTTTTGCCAGATGAGGCTGCCCACGAAGATTATACAGTAATAACGGGATGAATTTTACGGGAGCGTCAAAGGATGCCAAGAAAATGCCACGGACGTGGAACGAGGAGAATATATCCAACACCCTTATGGTTCACGGTTATGACTGGATGTTCAACCCACCGAAAGCGAGTCATCGAGGTGGAGTATGGGAAAGAATCATCCGAACAATGAAACGCATCCTGCTGGTGACATTACGAGAGCAAACAGTGACTGGCGAGGTTTTACATACGACACTCCTCGAAAGTGAAAGGATTCTCAACGACCGACATCCGGTCAAACAAACAGATGATCCCGATGACCAGTACGCGCTAACACCCAGCAAACTACTGCTGCTTCGAGGAAATCCTTCAGTACCTTTAGCTGCAGTGGTTAACGAAAACCAATTCAATAGGCAATGGCGAGTGGCCGTTGCCATTCAGTGAAAGGGATGCCTACTGTGAAATGAATATTTGTTTTAACGAACATGACAGAAATTTCATCCAATTACGTGCTTTCAGACATGGAAGTGACGCAACAAGCTGTCGCAGTCGAACACCACACGGAACACCCTTGTTTGCACAGCCACCTTGTCCATCAAAAACGTCCTTACGTGTTTGCTGAACTGGCTTCTCTCGGAAAGTTTTGAATAGCCTCAGCAGTGATACATACTTCTCATCTCGCACGTACCTGTACGTCACTGGTCGACTATGTTCCGTGCTATCCGTAACCAGGAAGTGATAGATTTCCAAGCTTTAGGATTATCGAAATGTGTTCTACGGCAGATTTCGTTCGTCAGAACAGTGTGTGGCATCCACACACCACACCACATACACTCACACCACACACACCCACACTACATGTGAAAAACATATAAACAGCCTTAATTGTGCTAGATAAGCAGGGCTAATATGCGTGCATCTGCCGCCTCTATCCTGCATCGTACGAAGTAAATCCTCCTCGGTAATCTCCGAAAAACTTTCCATGAGATTCTGCGAATCCCAGTTAAAGTATTACATAAAACTCATTATATGGTGCAGGCTTCAACTTGCTTCAACCGCTCCAAATATCAGCAGTTGCGATCAACCTCCCATAAACATTGACGACATAATGCTGAAAATCGGCACTTGGCATGCTGCACTCGGAAAGCCTCCTAAATTCATCTAGTTCACTCATGGTGAGGCTGCGTTCGCTAGAATGAGACTCGTAAACTAGTCGATCAAGTAGACGGTTATGCACCAACTGGAAAGGGCTTACAACCAGACATCATTTCTTTGGACCGTGTGAAGTAGTGACTTACCACACGTATCACAAGAAGTAAATTAAGCTGGAAAACATCAACCCAATAAATACATCGCACCCTTCTGCATCGACTTTCGCTCGGTTAAACTCCGCACAGCGATCGAAAATCTAGACAGTTCTCAGGGATTCACGTCAATTTACGATACGGTATTTCACAGTTCCATTCCACCTACTGCTCGTCCTGCGAACGTAAATAACACAGGCACCCACCACGAACCTTTGTATGCACTCTTGGAATTGGAAAAAAGTGTGAAATTAACGATTTTCGAAAACAACCCTGAAAACTCCAAAAAAATGTAGTGTCCACAATTCATAGTTACACTACCTACTTCATTCTTTTGTATATTTCTAAATGCCGATTCGTTACCTTCATCCATACGCTTGTTTGAAACCATCAACATCACTTTTCGAAACAGACCGTCAACGGGGGTGAACGGGAGTTACTGCGCATCATCTCTGTCTTCTTCATTTGTGCGGATTTTTGGGCTGGTAAAGTGATTGGACGGTAAAACATTTTAGTTCCACATATCAGCTGATCTGTCGACGCTCAAGATTCATAATCTGACGCCGGGTGTGGAATTATCTATAAGTCTTTAAATAATAGATATCCATAGGTCGCCTAAAGAATCTCACCTCTGACGCTGTCTGTCTTTCTGGTGTTGTTCTGCTCAATCCAACGAACCTTGACTTATCAGTGAGACGTTCATTTTGAGCCTACCCGTTACCGTTATATCTTACCTTCGGTGTTTTCACACATTAGGCCATATTCACCATTCCACTGATAAGGCCACTACAATATTGGGGAGTCCTAATTTTTCCAACCACTGCTCCATCCAATTTTTGATGTAAGCATTTCTTAACAACTCCATGAACATTGACATTAAAGCCGAACACAATGTTGCTTCAAAACTACCCGATTACAACAGCCGAGATCCTCGACTGTGATACTACCAGATTGAGGCCGTCTTTACTACCAGGCGGATAGCCTCAGAGAAAGTAGGGTTCTCATACGCGGTGTAATCTCTTTCCTTTGATGTCACAGCAGAAGTGGAAAATCTATTGAAGTTGGTCCTGTCCGATTTTCGTATATCATTTTAAAAAATGCTATTATAAAACGGACTGGGAAGCCAGAGGCTGACAAGCCGCATGACCTGTTTAACCCAATCGAGTTAGGCGGCCGGTCCTCATCCCAACTGTCACGTTGTATGGGAGACCTTTTGGACTCGCCGAAGCTAGGTGACGCCATCTTGAATCAGTTGTGGGCGGAAAAGCTGCCATCTGCTGCGCAACACATTTTGGCCGCCATGGATGAGGATAGTTTAGCTGACGAATCGGCACCTCTTGCGGACAAGATATCGGAAACATTCCCGTCACAACCGGTGTGCGCCGTAACCATATCTGTCCCAATGTCCTCCATCTCAGTCTCAATCACAGATGGTGGTTTGAAACTGCTGAGAGCGAAGACGTGCCATCGTATGGGCAGTATGACCATGCAGAGCAATGGGCTGAAAAGGCATCCGTCTAACTCTCGCAGTCCATCAACGTGGTGTTGGCACCACCAAAACTTTCGACATAAAGCGAAGAAGTGCACCCGACCGTGCACGTTACGAACCCGCAATACATCACCGTCAGGACGGCAGGCCAGCCAGTAAGGGCGACGACTGTCGTTGGCCCAGCAGACATTAGTCAGCTATTTGTCATCAAAGATCGATCGGTCGGCTTGCGGTTTTTTTTATATATAACGCAGCCGAGCTCAGGGTCATTCCAGCGCAACCCAAAGATTGACTTCAGTCCGATTAGTACACTTTACAGGCTGCGAAGCAAAGTCGGATCAAAACCTATGGGGAACGCACCTACTGTCGATCTTGGTCTCCCGCGAGGTTTTCAATGGATATTCCTGCTCGCTGGCGTCCAAACGCCACTGAGCGACGCCGACTTCCTAGCACATTTCCATCTTTGCCTCGATGTCAAGAGGCGTAAACTAATTAACAACAACACTGACTGCGCAGTAAACGGGATCCAATCGACGATTGCATCAATCGGCATCCGGCCCGCTCTTCCACCAACACCGTATTTCGCGGCACTCCCGAGGGATTTCCCTTCGTTAACTCGACCGTTTTACTTTTTGAGACGGTTAAACACAATGTGGTACATCATATTATTACACGCTGTCTGTGATTTTCGGTCGTCCACGCCGTTTCTATCCAGACAAACACAAAATTGCCGCGGCTGAATTCCAACATATGATTCAGTTGGGCATAACTCAACATTCAAACAGCTCTTGGGCGACAACACTACACATGATACCGGAAAAGTCTCAGGGCGATTGGCGACCTTGCGGTGATTGCCGTGCTCTTAACAACTGCACAATCCCGGACAGGTACCCCATACCATATACCCAAGTTTTTTTCTTAGGACTCGCTGGCGCCACTATTTCCTCTAAGTTAGACCTAATGCGCGCCTGTTATCACGTCCCGGTCTCAGAAGAGGACATCCCGAAAACAGCCATTACTAACCCTTTTGGACTTTCCGAGTTAACAAGAATGCGCTTTGTAGTCCGTAATGCGGTTCAAACATTCGAGCGATTTATGGACGAAGTATTAGGTGGACTCCCTTTCGCGTGCGTCCACATCGATGATGTTTTGATCGCTAGCCGCTCGAAAGAGGATCATTTTTCTCATTTTCGTGCTGTCTTCGATCGTTTCGCGCAGTATGACATTAAAATCAACATTGACAACTGTGCCTCCAGATTTAACTCATCGGACTTCCCGGGACACCGCAGTAACCAAACCGGCGTCACACCCCTGTAGTTGAATAGACAGGGGTGGTTGCCGCTTTCAGTGTGCGTCATCCCAGTAGCAGCGATAAGGTTTCCGCCGTTAATCTGTCGCAACGAATCTGGACCTTGACGCAGTGTGACGAGTTGCGCATCTTGATGACCTGTTGAGCTAAACTAGACGGTGTGGCTACAACACCGACAGAGCCACTCAGTTCAGTTCAGTTCAGTTCACAGGACGTGGCGGTTAGCAGCCTGGTAGTCCAGTTTCTTGCGCCGGTAGGCGACAGCTTCCCGCGCTTCGACTGAGATCCCTTATCCAGCTTCGTCTGCCTGTTACCCGTAACCTACAAAAACAATGACGGTCTTGTACATAAAGAAAAGAAAAAAGAGTTAGAGGACCAGAAAAAGTTGCGAGCATGTTCGTTAATAAAATAGAGACAATCGTACTGAGATAATCGCGCATACGTACACATCCGCACACACTCGTTTTGACATTACCACTAATAGGCATATGGTACACCAGCTATATGTTACTCTTATATGTAACTGCGACAGTTCAGTGACACTACTTGCGCAGTGCTGTGAGAGACAGTACTACTCTTACTTCATGCTAAAAAGAGGGTTTGCAGAGTGCGTACTCATATGAGAGCTTACTGTTTTTGTGGAGAAGAACCGGGAAGGAAGGGATAAGTTAAGAACGAAGGACATGTTCAGGTACAGCTCGATCCATTTGAAACCCACGATATCTCAATGGCGACAATTGAACACCCCGGTACTGGGATAGTCTGACGCAAATTTCTTTTTTTTAAACGATAAGAGGGAGAGAGTAGAATTTTACAGTCCCCGTCTCTCACTGCCTCACCTGGTAGGACCAAGTTTGTAGCCTTCGGAACGGAGGCATGTGCTGGTCGTACTATTAAGTTTTTTTGGAAAAATAATTTCATCCGAATAATTTTGACGTCATTACCTCTCTATTCCGGCTAAAG
>LUCH01006850.1:11081-30250 GCA_013368495.1 Paragonimus heterotremus
TTGTGTGAATGACCTCGTTTCAAGGTCCAGTCTCGTTGTAACGGGTGATTCGAACGGGCGTTCAGAAGTTCCAAGAACGAGGAGTTGGGCGACCGTGAATGTGAGCGCGCGATACGCAAAAGAACCGTGAGTGTCACAGTGACGTGACCATATGGCGATGCGACGAATGCGCTGACAGTCTCGAACTGGTAGGTCGTCAACGTACCCAAAGCACGCTACCAACGAGGAGATGACAGGTAAATTAGGCACGTACATTTTCGGTTGAATCAACTAACGTCCTGCGTAGTTTGATAAATCATCCGTTTTCACTTTCAAAAATTTGAATCATGGTGGCCCTCCACTATTCTCCTCTTCAAATCTGTTGTGTCAGATGTTCCTGTTTGGTTCTCAGCCCAAACTTGAATTCCACTTTTCTTCCCAGTCTCACCTGGAGTGCACTGATAGGCACTTCTACGTTGAAATACTTCTTACGTCATACATCCAGTATCTTTCCTCTTAGTTTACAGCACCACGATGGAACATTTGTATACTTTGTTTCCTAAAGAAAACGGTTTTACCTTCATACTAGTCCAGCATCTGGCTAACCAGCATTGGCAGGTTGAATCACAATAACTTCTAGTCACACTCCTCGTGATCTTATTCTCATTCCGCGGGAACTTACACTAACAGTCTTTCAAAACCGAGTCAGTTCAGCAGTCAATGGATTACAGAAGTCAAAACCTAATGGGTGTGGTGTGATCAAGACATAAACGTGCACTCCCATTTTGGCGAACACGGTCATGTTTCACTTGTGTACAGTGAGCGTTTGTTAACTTGGTTAATTTGGAATGTCAAGTAGCGTAAGTCCTCGTACAATGCGACAGGGAAACCTAAGTAAAACGTATTCGACCCCAATCTCTGTCCACCGCGCAAGAGTGGTCCCATAGTTTGGATGATGAAAATAGAGGACATTATGAGGTAAACTTATTTGAACGTCTTAAACTGACAACGGATCACAAAAAGGTGGGAGGGTGTGGTGCTGGGAAAGAGTTTTGTTGGTATAGTAACTCTAAAGATTCTCGAAGGGGTGTTATTATTGACATATTTGAGAATGAATAGTATTGCTACAGAAACCGCATGGGTCAACTTGAACTAGCAATGAAACACGTAAATGATACCACGACGTTTCAAAGTGCAAAATTTATAGTCATGAGCACAACCGACGCGTATCAATCTTCTTACCTGAGTTTAAAAGAGCTTTACAAACACAGTAGCGCAAAAAATCAATCGAACAAAGTTACGGGAATACTGACATAAAGTTACTGACCTCGGAGTGTAGCCGTGAAGCTTGGACGCTAACAAAACGAGTAGTTCGACACCGTGAGGATCTTGGAATAAGTCGTCTGCGCTAATGAGAGTGGAAGCATTGGACAACTGTGCCAACGCATTCAATGAGGGAATACATATGGACTTCACACGGAGACGAATGTGATGCTCAAGGATTTGAAAACGGGTTTGTGCATCCGGTAAAGGGACCAGAATACGGCGATAGAACAAACGACGACCTTCCGGCAAATTGAAAATTCCGTCTGTCGTCGTGGCAGTGGCGATAACACAAACTTTATAATGCACAGAATTTGAGGGATCAGTCAAGCGCTCTATCGCTTCAAAAAAATGATTCACTGCATTGTTGCCGCCAAACTGTGTTTTGTTAGGATTCCCCGTCTCCTCGCTGTAGACCTGTTCCGCCTCATCCCCATCAGGAGGGGTCGCGCCGATCCACATATCCAAATCAGGAAGGAGGAGCACCACGGAGGTCACTATTCGTGAAGCAGTAGTCCTAGTTTGCTCCAAGAACCACTGGTAGAACGGATTGATGGAAACCCGAACGGATGTCGGTCGACTGACACATAGCGTTCTGGCTAATGCGGAGGAGAGGGTCAGGAATGTAAGTGAACCGGACCAATCCTGTTAAGAGACCGTGCGCAAGACTTATATAATAACCATACAAGAACAAATCCACTGTTTAGCGTAGGTGTAAAGGATTGTCGGGAGTGATTTTTCTAAGTAATAGTAAAATGTATGACCAGTGAACAAATGAGGCGCAGAAATAGAATTCTTATAGATCCAACCCTATTAATCTCATTAAAGTAGATGATGTTGTGGACGGATCGTAATCTCAATGCGTACAGTAGTAAAGTACGCCAATTTCAATGGTTGAATCCATACGGATTGTTAGTCAACCAACGCGGAAACGAGCGAACTGTTTGAAACCCGTTTGAACGAACATTGACGCGATCGGTATTCTAATACGAACAAACTGGCAATGGATCCGAAACAAATTTCAAAAGAGTTAACGCCCTGTACTCACAACTGAACACTGCATGGACAACAAGAACTTTACGAGTTGTTTTAATTTCCCACACTTTCATCGGTCAAGTAAAGTGTGCCAAAAACGTCATAAAATATTCCGCAAAAATGACAAAATAAAGCGCAAACACATAATTCCGATGTGTCAATTGAAACCACAATAGTCCCACTGTCACGGATAGTTGCTTCTGCACATAAGATTCTGACTGATGCTTGACAATCAGCAAGTTTTTACGCGCTTGGACAATCGACAATTCCTGAAGTGCCTGGTTACAATGAATGAGGATTTTAACTCTACGCAATGGCCAGTTTTTACCAGAAGTTTCGTAATAAATGGATAAACATTGAGGGAATGTCCACCGACCAACGGTAGTCGACAGCCATTTCGGAATACGTTCCTCTAACTCTTGTTTGTAGCTTTCTTATCAGCTCTCTCTATGAAAGTTTGACCGCAGTATCCTCATGGAAATTTTATGAATTGCATAACAAACGGAAAATGTAGGAATGCTTCCTTTATTGATGGTAGCAATAATGTCTTGGTGTCAGCCAATGGATTCAATTCTGGGATGTTGCAGGTCTTTTTAATTGCAGCTCTGAGTTGCCAGATAGTTCCATGCAGCAAACTATCTCCTTTATAAGGTAAGTTCGGAAATAGTCCATCTTTAGAAAACAGATTCATTTTGCTTTGATGCTTTCGCATTTTGTTTACAGAAAGTGTCTGGATAATTACGGAGCTGAAACGTTTACTAAAGTCCCACTACATGTTTCTTACTTTCATATTCATATGCATACTTAAATTGTTTTCATTAGTAGTTTAGCTGTATAGTTCAGTTGCAAGCTGACTGAAATCTATTCAACAGGCTCCCACTCCGATTTACGACTTCCGAATGGTTGACCGCTTGTTCGCTGAGTTATCACGATATAATCAGCTTGTAAAACGGTGGGGAGGATACTAAGATCAGATCGTTGTGGTACTGGCCTTCATTCACCAGACGCGGTAGACTACAGGATTCATCGGAATAAAACCTTCAGTAATCTGATGCTTCTTGATGATCACCCTTGAACCGATCCTCTATGACCGGTTTCGTCCTTGTCTGGATTCATCCGGTAGAGACAGTCTGAACAAGCCACCTTTTGCTCCACAAGACAGTGCACTTATCAGCTCGGTCACCAGTTCCACAAGCATTGCTTGTTTCGTCCGTCTCAAGGAGTTCCTATCTGCTGCTAAATCTATTAACTTTAACAAATTTTCTGCTTTCAGAAAACGTCACTCCCTCATACACACATTGCTGCTTATGCTGATTATGACAAAGCCACCACGGTCCTTGAGAGTTTAAGCACCCGGCCAAAGAACACGATACTTTTGCGTCATGTCCAGTTCACAGTGAAAGAACCTGATAAAGCCCTCAAGCGGTTTTCCCAAAAGTTGAAAATTCTCCCTCAGTCACAGAGGAAATAACGTGCTGAACATGTGTCCGATACTTCATCATCAAGTCGATTCAATTTTATGGGATATTTTAATGAGTATAGACAGGTTGGGTGATCGATTTGACCACCACGTCCGTTTGCACTCATTAACATCTTTCTATGTTGATTACGATTTTAAAGTCGTTTCTACAAAAGAGTATCCAGAAGAATTTATTCAATCGTGGATTAACGTCGAATCAGACTTGACACAGACTTAAGACCACCTCTGAATTAGCCAGATAGCTCAAGTCCGCCCAAAAACAGTTTCTCCCATAAGGTGTTGATGATCATGCTTCGCGCCCACTGTCTAGCACGAACGTATTTTCACATGATAAACCTAAGCAGTCACACAGTTTTAGCAACCCCGTTCTTGCAGCTGGCAACCATCTGTGTTAGTTTTGTGGTCAAGGTCGACATCCAAGAATAAACTGCCCTGCCAGTGAGAGCTTGTGTGAAAAAAAAACCTTCAAGCGAATTTGTATAACTTCCTATACGTTAGACCAGTATCCAGCCAGCGCGTTGTATGGAATTTTCTTTCA
This sequence comes from Paragonimus heterotremus, assembly GCA_013368495.1. Taxonomy (NCBI): domain Eukaryota; kingdom Metazoa; phylum Platyhelminthes; class Trematoda; order Plagiorchiida; family Troglotrematidae; genus Paragonimus; species Paragonimus heterotremus. Next base: position 15,437 of record LUCH01006850.1, read on the forward strand.
GCTATCGCTATTACAGCCGCCCCCTGCCTTCCTAGCAATGTAATGTGAATAACCGTCCACAATGTTTCATTACATACACGTATTGCTAAAGGCAGTTGTCGAGAAAGTTTCCAATTGGCCGACCCTCAATTCGACGGACGTCTCAATCCGCCACCAGCAACCGCATCGGTCTTTTGCAATTGACTGATCAATTGCAGTATTGCATCTCATTTCGAGACATGACTGTTAACGGTTTCTGCTACGTGTCTAGCTCGAATTTCAATGTTTTCGGGCCTAACTAGATAGAACAACTTGGCCTGGTGGATTTCCCAATCCGAGCAATCTGCAACTTGGTGAAAACCTCTGCCGCACCACATAATGCGACAGCTGAAATAATCCAACGATTCGTGCCTGTGTTTAAGGAAGGTCTGGGAATCTGCTCTCAAACCCAAGCAATCCTTCATCTATCTCCAGAAGTTCAGCCCGTCTATCGTTCGAAAAGACCGATACCATATGCAGCTTTGGCACTCGTGGACGCAGGCCTAAACAGGGCGTCCTCATTCCTGTGTCCTACTTTGCCTGGGCTGCTCCAATTGTCGTGGTCAAGAAGGTCACTGGATCGAAACGCATTTGTGCCGATTTCTCGACTGCGCTCAATTCTGCTTTGAAATTGAATCCAGTCTGTACACAACCCTCAATGGTGGAACTTGCTTCGCCAAATTGGATCTCGCTAACGCGTACCTAGAACTCGAGGTCACACCCCAGTCCCGTGATTTGGTCACTATCAACACCTACCGCGGGTTATTTCAATATACCAGACAGCTGATCGGTATCAAAACGGCTCCTGTAAATTTCCAGCAGGTGATGGATACGCTTCCCACTGGTCTCTCCGGAGCAACTGCGTACTTGGACATCCTGATTGTCGGACGCACCCCGGAAGAATCGTAAAGTCGAATTTATGCTGACGTGGAGCGTATCCAGGGATACGGCTTTCGTCTGCGACCGCAAGAATGCCAATTCTTTCTTGAATCCATCAAATACCTAGACTTTATTTTCGGTGCAGGCGATCGTCATCCCGACCCTGAGAACATCCGGGCTATTCAGCAGATACCGCCACCCACCGTCCCTTCATTTCGTTTCTTCCTTGATTTGATCAGCTATTACGGAGCATTTCTATCCTCGTTAAATTACGTCCGGGCCCCACTCAACATTTTGCCGGAGAAAGACGCATCTTGGCACTGGTCTACCGACTGTGAAGCCGCATTCATTCAGCTGAAACCGATGCTCAGCTCTAACCTGCTCCTGACCCCATAATAACCCCTCAAGCTGCCAATCGTTGTGGTGGCCGATATTTTCAATTACGGTGTTGGCGCCGTCGTCCTTCATATGTTTTCTGACGGATCTGAAAAAGCCATTATGAACGCCTCAAGAACACTTGCAGTTGCCGAGAGGAACTACGGCTGGATGGAAAAGGAGGCTCTTGCGTTGGTGTTAGCAGTGAATCGGTTCCATAAGCTGATCTATGATCGGCCTTTCACCCTACCAACCGACTAGAAGCCACTATTGTCAATTTTCAGTTCAAAGAGGGGCATATCGGTACATTCCACCAATCGACTTCAACGCTAGGCCACCATCTTGCTCGGCTATGACTTTAGGATCTAGCATCGAAAAACAAAGGATTTTGGGCAGGTCGATGCTCTCTCCCGCCTCATCAGCAACCAGAGACCAGCCGAAAAAGGTGCGATGATCTCCACGGTGTCTACTAAGCCAGACAGCATCCGACAGTTATCCCGCCCTTCCGGTCACTGCAGCTGATATTAAGCAGACCACACGGAAATATCGAGTTTTCCGCCAAGCTGTCCATTACATCCAAGGCCGTTGGTTTACCACGGCTCTGACAACAGATCTGCAACAGCTACAATAACGCCGTGAGTCTGTCCTTGGTTGGAGACTGCATAATTTTTGCCGATCCTGTCGTGGTACCAGTCAGTCTTCGCCCTCCGCCAGTTCTACGTGGACCACCTAGGTACCACCCGAATAAAAGCGATTGGCCGCAGCTACGCTTACTGTTCCGGTATCGATCGTCAAATTGAGGACATGATCAAGCAATGTTCCAGTTGTCAGCAGGCTACCCGAAACTCAACCGCCAGATGCCGATTGCATGGCCTCAACCGGAGTATCCATGGTCGAAGGCTCACGTCGATTTTGCCAGTCCAATAAACGGGATATCTCATCTCAAAGTGGTTGACGTATCTTCCAAATGGTCTGAGGTGGTATCACTGACTTTACCAACGGCGACTGCTATTACCAACACTCTTCGACGACTGTTCGGTCAGCATGGCTCTCCAGAAACCATTGTGTCTGACACTGGTACCCAGTCCACTTCCGATCAATTCGTAGAAGTCTGCTGGCGCAATGCCACTGAACACGTTCAGTCACCTCCATATCATCCACGGCCAAACGAGCAGGCAGGACGCCTCGGCGACACACTCAAACGTGCTCTTCCCGAAGCACCTGGAGAGGGAACGTTTGAAGAAGTATTACGGCAATTCCTGTTTGTCCGTTAGACGACCCATAATAAGTTGCTGAGCAGTAATCAATCTCCTGTTGAAGCCCTTATGGGTCGTGGACTACGAACTATGCTGACCTCCATGATCCCGACGAGGCAATTAGAACCGAAGCACTTTTCTCCAAACAAACACGCTCTGAGCCCGCGATCATCGATCCGGCCACAACCAGTGGGAAGAAGGTGTGATAAAACGCCCGAGCAAGATGCTCTATGATATTTACGTTGCAAGGAACATTTGAGTCCCCCATCACAATCAGCTCCGGCTACGCCATGGTGTCAATGAAGAAATCCGTGACCACCAAGGAACTGTACAGTTTTACCTACTGCTGGATACATTCGAGCTTTCCGAAGCGTCAACTTTACTTCCGTCGGTCGCCAAGACAAGTCGTCCTCCCAAACGTTGGAGTCATCGACAACGCCCACCACCGACTCGCATTCAGATTAACCCGAAGAGAATCAGCTATTACCAATGTTCGTAAGGTAGGTGTCGGGGAAGTCTCCAATTCCCCGAAAATACTGTTTTATTTGCCTTCCAAAAGGCTTAAACCATTACTGTTTGAAGTGACCTTCCGAGTCGGTACAGTCATGTGCCACTTCATCCTTCACGAGCATACCCAGTCTTGTACCAATTTTTGGTACCCCGGTCACCTTTTAGTTGAGGCATCACTGTACTGTCTGGATCTTTGTTTGGTCCTTTTTCTGACTTTGTTTCCTTACCGATTATAAAGTCTCAAATATGGACCATGTAGTCTCCGGACTGAGCGACACAAAAAAGTTGTCTGGGGGCCAGGTTTTTTCCTCAGTTCATAAGTTGGCCTCGGGTGGTTGGGTCGGTCCGGAAGTTACCAACTAATTGTGTACACTTCATAGTTCGTTGTTCATCAACGTTGATTGTCATTCCGTTGTCCGCCGTATCTCTAATCGTTATTCTGTTATCTGTTTGCGTGCTCGTAGGCCATAGATCCAGTTAAAACAACAGTTCACAGAAAGAAGTGTAGAAGACTGTAGTTAATAGATACGACTGGAGAATCAAATTAACACGACAATGAGCTAAAATGGCTTGCATTCACCTGTCGAGTTTCACTCATGGATATGTATACGTTTCTGCTCAAATTAATAAATGTTCTGCAAACATGTCAAACTCTCTGTCATACCAGACCTACGTAATCAAATGTTACTTGGTCACAAGTTTACTCAATTGGACGGAATCATTGAATCCTCTATCCCTGGAATCGAACTTGTTTCTTCCCTTTCTGGACTTCTTGTTGTTCAGATCAAACCTCAGCCTCCTTGTGAGATTTTGTCACTGCGATACCACCATACTGCCACCAAGTCTTTCTATGCAAGGTGCGATGTTTATTTAGTTGACATCCGGAAAAAATTTACGGTCCGGTATCGTAGATCCGTTAACACACGGATAAAAGGTTTGTCCACACCAATTGTATCCGAGGTGCAGATAGCTCAGACTTGATGAAGAAATGTTTCCACCGGTGGTCGTTTACGAACAAGTGGTGAGAAACTCATGAAATTGAAATACTACCCCGTGCACGTTGGTATGCAACAAACACGGTGCTCAACGTTCTCGGCAGCTGTATGCGTGGGTGGAATATACGAAATGTCTCTTCAGCTGTTGACTGTTTGAGTTAAAACATATGGTCCCACTCATCCTTTGAGTTACCACATAAACTAAGGTTTGTTTCTCTTATTGCAGTTGTATGGTATGTAAATGGAAGTGTCGACCCCTAGTGTATCGCTGTCGATGAGGACTGTCTCTGCGATGTGCAGCGTGCAGAAGGCTGGCGAACCGTTGGGCAAAGAGGCTATAAAATCCCCTATCAGACAAGACTGGCGATGGAACTGCTCAGGTCACAACAGTGGTGTGATCCAAACAGGCATTAGATAGAAATATCACAAGATGCACGAAAATTCTGTTAAAAGATTTGCTTCGACTGAAAAGGTAGAATTTAGTTTCGCCCATTCCACAATCTGCGGCAAAATGTCAACTGGTTCCCATTAACTCTGCATAAGAAAGTGATCGCCAGGTATCCCAACGGAAACTTATGATAGGATCGTGAGAATTACTTAGTCGAGAGAGCAAAAAAAGATAGAATAATCCTCTATTCCAGTAAACAATCGGGTACTATCGGTTTTTATTCACAGGTGTGTTGGTCGCTGATAATAAGTTGGTGACATTACGTTACAGTTTGTCGCAGAGACATGATGGGCCGAAAAGTCCGGGGGACAAGCTATCTTTTAGAGTGAATCTTAAGAATCCAAAACATCATGACCGATAATCCAGGTGATAACGCAGTTAACACTGACAGGGTTGTGCACTCCGTATGCCGGTGGAGCGGCTGCTGCATCGCCCATTAGCTAGCGCGACTGGCGATTACCGGGAGAAGTTGCAGTGCCTAAATATGACACTTTTTGGTAACAAGGCTGCTCCACATTGTGTCTTTGTGATGCGTTTAAACAAACGACAGGAGCAATAACCACTGAGTGTTACCGCGGCAATCCAATTAATGAATTCTGCGGCAAGCTGGACATTCGAAGACAAATTCTGAAAGCCGTTAAACCTTATTACGAAAGGAACAAACAAAAATTGGAACGCGAAAATAATGCAAATTACGAATTGCTACAATCGATAAGGTTAGTCGTCCGTTTATGGAATGAAGGTCATTGACACATCAACTGAAGCTCTGTGACGTTGATTTAATAGACGTATTGGGGCAACTCTACCAATGTACTCCTGTTTGTTAGGAATTATGGAGTGGACAGATGGTTAACCAGAAACAACATCCACTGGGAGAACAGGAAGGATCTGAAAGGGTTGGAAAGCTGGCTGTTAGGTTTCATTAAAGTTCGCGCTTCTCTCGACGTGTTGAGACTGTACTTATTGAAGAATCCCCATTTATCGGGAAAGACTACTAATATTCTGCTGATCAGTGAACAAGGTATGGAGCACCAATCGCGCAGACGGACCGGGTTTTTACAGTCATTTGATCAATCCGCTTTATTCTCGTACGTCAATGGGTTATCATGTGCCTGACTTGAGGTTTGCACGACAAAATTAGACTGGCTATGCTTTCATCCTAATAATTTACGTGCTTGGTCATACAAACTGACGAACTGAAAGTAACATGAGGTTGAAAACCCACAGTACACTACCTTTTAGCCAACTAGGTTGGCTTAAATCATAAATGTTGTAATCGATTTCATTCCACATTGCATGTGGATGTCCTTCGAAAGATGCTTTTCTTGTAGGGAACGTCGTGTTAACAAAAAATGACTAGCTTATGGGAACCAGACATGATCATGTTAAATCTTCCTCTTTTGAATAGCAAACACAGTATTTTGACTTAACTGCATATAATCACGGAGTAACAATTCTGAGCCTACTGAGAACATGAAAACACAGCTGTTCCGTCTTTCTGCACATAAGGCTTCCACATACCCGGCGAGAGGGAAAATACGACGCAGAACTCGTGAAATGAATAGCACCAGAAGAAAACCACGAGTAACTGAAAAACATACCGGATCCGTTTCGATCCTAGAAGAATACATATGTTTCGGGATAAGTTCTTTCAGAAGTCGGCTCTTTCCACATCCTGGAAGTCCGTATAAGAGAATTCCATGCTCCACATCCATGATGTGACTACTGGAACATAAGGAGCTGACGGCAAAATCACGAAGATAATTTTGCAATATCGATCGAATCCCATCTAAGCCGAATAACGGAGAGTGATTGTGTATAAAATCGTCTAGATGCGTCACATTCTCATCACCAGTGGTGATATTCAATGACGTGGTGGAGTCGGTAAGAGAAATATGCAACTGAGTCGAAGGTCCAATCTACCATTTAAAAAAATAGACGAAACGTTCCAGATAATCATTTAGAAAGAAATTAACAGTCTTGAAAAATTAAAAACCATATAGTAAGTGGGAAGCCAAATGCTCCAAAAAGAGCATTTTGAGGTCAGGCTCAATAAAAAGTGAATAAAACCTAAAACGGATTTCGATGACTGAGGATTTCACACAAATAGTGGATAACGAGGGGTTCAGAAGATTAAAAATTCTAGTACATATCCTGAAAACATTTATGCGTTATTTCCGTTGGCTGGTACGGAAAAGATGATTGGATAAATGGCCAACGACTTCGCTGTGGTTTAGGATACGGACAGAGTGGGCATTTGGTAGCTAATGCTAATTGGTTCGGGTCGATGAGTGAGCATTATCATCATCATCATAGACAGCAATACATCAGTGGTTCACACTAATGGTTAACCTCCACACAACCAAGAGGAAAAAGCAAACCTTGTATAGAAAGAGAGAAGAAAAAAGAAGGGGAGGGGAAGATATCAAACTGCTAAAAATAGCTACGTCTATATTCAAACATACAACATCAAGGTGCTTACACCTTGCACACAAACAACCAAGCTGTAAATGAGCATACACAAGTCGAACATCTTTGAAACAATTCATGAACACAGCCTCGCGAAAACTCACTCTGGAGAAAAAACAATTCATTAACAATGGCCCACTTGATTCGTTAAGATCTAAATACAGGTATGGAGGCAGCGTTCCAAGTTGCCTGTTAGGTTCTTGCCACTTCGTTGTGAAAGGTCCGATGTCGCATTCTGCCGATGACCGGGTCGGTTGCAAATCGACTGTATGTTCAGAAACCGTTCGTTTCAACTTTAGAATTTCCTTGGTGAAACACGATCCCCTCAACCGGTGAAATAGTTTGCTCCCGTCCCACTGACTCAGCACGATTAGTACTGATTACAGAGGGCCTATTCTGTTTGTTCTTGGTTACTACGAAGTCATGTCAATCGTTTATCCAATCGCTTTGTCCCTTGCATATTTTGTGACCTATAACTTCTTAATCGTCGCCTAATTTTGTATCACTGTATCAGCCAAAGAGAAGAACTTTCTAAAACAGTCAGTACGCTGAAACTTTGTCTTTCATGACATCAAGTCAATAGAAATGGATGGTCGGTTATTCAGTCATTGCATTAAAAAAAATGTCTGTTATCAAATGATGCATATATCACAATAAAAAGGCGGAGGAGTCGAAAGTGAAGTAATAACCGTCGGGAATTCCACATCAGTGGCAAATCACTTACCTCGAAAAACTACGGGTTACTGGTACATTCAACTACTTCCAACTCCTTTTATTAGATAAGCTTAAATGTTTGTCATCCGGACACATTTCTTCAGTTTCCGTGCAATCTTTAGAAGAGAAAACATATCATTTTAACATAGTTGAAAGGGAATCCGTTACGAAGGCGCTAACCGCAGAATGCGTCAGTTGAGGTTGTTGAAGGATGGGTCGTTTATAATAGGCAACAAAGAAAACAACGAAGGCAATGCGGTGTCTTAACAAACAGTTGTAACGATTTAAAGCTGACTACCATTCGGTTCAATAGAAGTCACCATAACGGACCTAAACAAGACTAACCGAAATGGAGCAAACTTGAATCAGTGAATCACAAACCGTTGGTGTCATCAGTATTACAAAGTGAACGAACAAGGTCTGTTACAGACGAAACGGATGGGGGCCGAACAAGACCAAACAGAATGTAGTTTACATGGATATTTCGGAAAACAAACAAAGTGAAGAAGACAAACAACCTTGAACACGCCTTTAGTCGAAGCAGTTGACAGAAATTCGAACGATCCGGAGAGTTGTACCATTTCCGAGCCATTTAATACTGAAGTTAGTGATCTTCCTGGAGAGGGTTCTTCAGTTTTTATCAACCTGTTTAAAGTTGAAAAAGTGAACAGACAATTAAGGAGAACGGTAATTTGGCTGCATGAAGGAATAACATTAGGATAATCAAATCCGCACAGACATCGGAAATTAAAATAAAGGATGAGAAAGTGAGCACCTCTGTGTAAAACGCCAAGATACACTGAAATACAACAGAAGTTGCATGATATTATAAACGTATATACATATTCTGCCATACGTCCGACAAAATAGCAGTAGAATACAAACCAACGGTCGTTATAACAATAATCAGAATAAACGTCAAGGTGTATCGCACGTGTGTCAACCCATCAGATGTCCACCCTCTGGTCCCGGTCCGGCGCCAGAAGTCGTTAACTATAGTACGATTCGGTGAGATATGCTCCAGCCTCTTTGCTAGAACCCAAAATAAAACATTACTTTCAGCGACATTCCCAGATATGACAGAAAATTGCGGTCTATGATGGCTGTGCTGAGTTGTTATTACGTAATCATTGTATCCCGCAATTTCAAAAGACAGTAAAGTAGCTTGCGTACTGTAGCGAGTAGACTATGCAACTGTTATACTGTGAATGCAGGAATAGTTGATCAGTAGTATTGTACTGCAGCAGGGAAGACAGGGGTTTGATAAGAAATACAAGCAACTGTAAGTAGACACGTCCGGCCGGTACGACGGCAATCTGTACGACGTCCACACGCAAGCGTAAGCAGGTTAACGACTACTTGTCCAATTTGGAAGGCCACACAATCCAATTCAATCAGATATAAACAAAGGCAAGATTGCGAGTGCACTGATATGCATGACTGGTTGGTCATGTGAACGGACCCACCGTATAGATACATACACGTTGTTTGCATGCGAGCACTTAACAGGACAAAACAGTAATGGACTCTGTTTATCCACTATGTGTGTCACTTCTCCGATTCTTCTAATAATCTTTACAACACTCAGGGAACTGAAACTAGCAACCCCGTAACTGATGCACCGTGCACACGTACCTTTGAAAAACCAGTAGACAATGCATTGATCTCGGGTTCACATCACCGACGAGAGCGGATGTATTCAAGGCCAAATCATTCTTTAAAGTTGTGGCCTGCCGCGCGCGTGTAGTTGCATGAGACACTATTCGTGGCAGGCCAGTTCACCTGTGGTCCAGTCTTTATCCACACCTGATATGACTGGATCTCATGGAAATTCGTGACTGAATAAATCAGATAGATTTTTGAATGCCGCATGTTACTGGTGATGTGTGGTCTACGGTCAACCAACCGTTTGTCGTAAACTAGCTTTATTTTTGACACTATTAGAGTGTCACTCAATGATTTTTAATTTAGAAGAAAAAACGAACTAGCATTGGGTAATCGCAACAATCTGCGTCAATGGTACATGTTCCCTTCATTAGTTATCATTTAGTTGGAGGATTCCAGAACTTAAACCATACAATAATCCGGCTAAATTCTTATAGTTCCGTTGATAAATTATATGGTAAATCTTACATAAATAAATTTATAGTTTTGTGCCGTATCCGTGAGTACTGCAGCTTCAGAGTTAAACATTAGAGTAGAACAGGCAGGGTGTCGTTCTGGCCGGGATGTGTGGATCATATTTTTACCTTTCGTCAAATTTTGGAGCAACGTCATGTATACCACCGGCCAACAATCGCCGTACAATATTATCCCCCTCACAGTGGCAGCAGATACCCGGTTATTCACAGAAAGATTTAAATTATGACAGCGCCATAGAGGATGTCAGTTGACAGACGCCATTTGAGTCTTAGCTGTATACGACCTCTGATCTTACCGGACAATCCACCGACATTGTTGTGACTGCTAAGGTATGTGAATTATTTGATCACTTCCAACCACTCACCACCAAAGAAGAAGGCAGGTACAGAGTTCTATCAATATTGGAACAGCACCTTGAGTTAGGATAGTGCAAAAGTTATACCATATCAACAAACTGAAATCTCTAGTCTGTTTACAATGTTACGGGCTCTCCGCTAACCCTCACAGACTACAGCAATGTGACCTTCATACTCTACGTCTCCGAATCGAGTGTCTGGAAGCATTTACATACCAAGGCAAACTCTATGCCATCTTACACTGCGAGTAAGGAAGGAATAAGGGGATTAGGGCTACCTTGACGCACATCAATTGATAGGATGAAGGTCGGCAATATGCAGTCATAGGCCCTATCCCGGTCCGAAATCTGACAGTAGATTGTTTTCAGGATGCTGGCGCAATCCTTGGGCGCAGGTTTCCCTAACAGACAGTCCCAGAGTGTAACCCTATCAACTAATTGGAAAGCCCATCCAATATCTGAAAAGGCAACAGACAGGACTTCTTCATGAGTGACGGAGTCCAACCATTTGGTGCGACGTAAAAAAGCGGTCGATTTAGTCACTGACAGATAGAAACTAAACTTCGTCCTCGCAAATATATCGTTTGCACGTTGCGCTTAGCCTACGGAGGATAATGGCTACAGGCAGCTTCGATGTAGTAAAAAACAGGCTAACACCTCCACAAGTTGGATATGCAGTGTACTATTTGAAAAAGAAAGTGGAATTAACTAAATACCGAACATTTAGAACAATTTCACTGAACAGGAGAACAAATAAAGCGAGCACGAATAACTGTGATTTATATAAAGAAAGTAACCCAAAACTGAATGAGAATCTTAAACGGAATAACGTTGCCGATAGCTGGTGGTGATACGGTCAACATAAGTTGCTTATGGAGATCTCCATGTGACTCATTATTTTCGATCGTGCGTGAATGCGCAGTTCAACGTACGGAGTTCGCAAGATGTGCGTACTTGTAACAGTACATCGCTACCGTCAGTGCGTCGTGTCCAGACAACAAACACACCAAAGCGTATGTTCATATCACAAGCAAGAATAATAACGTCTGAATGTCCACGTTATCTCAGGAGGTGAAAACTGACAACGTAGGAGATATTCTTCAGAGCACTCAGACAATTGACTATCAGTACATAATCAACTATGGCGAATGAATGTCTCCCTAGTCTACATCCACACATATAGTGATCAAATTACCAAGTCTGATGGTCGCGAGTGACCATTCCCTGGAATTCAACCAAACAGGCTTTGTTCCGTCTTAAAGCTCAACAGGACCTCTGTCGCAGCTTGACCCAGAGACTCGGCTTCATCGTCACCATAGATATCGAGAAAGAGCTGCTGACTCACAACGTTGTCTAACGGCGAATTCAAGTCAGCTACAATGCAAACAACGTAAACGCATGCTTCAAAGACAAAGCACACATTTTGCTTCATACTCAAGAAAGTGCTCACCAAAAAAAGTTTGCCGAACCATTTGTCGGAATGCAGATACGGAGTGCCTATGATTAACAGTTGTTTTGGCTTTGAGATAGGAAAAACAGAATTTGAGGAGGAAAGAAAGTGAAAATGAGTAGACAGATGCGACAGAAGGGCGAGTATCGGATACTTCCTTGTAGCTTATGCGATGGAGGAGGTCAATTTGAGAAATTTACCAGATGTCTCTGGCTCAAAAGCTTTAACTGTGGAGCAACCGAATATAGAATTCTCTTGGAATACCCCACCTACAACTAACGACTTAAAAGTATGATTCAGGGTGCACTGAACAAGATTGAAGTGCGATTCCAGTAACTGCTAAGCACAGTAGTTGAATATCGAACTTGTGTGAAGCAACGCAAAAAGTTAGCCTTAAGGAAAAATACGCCGACGACTACGATCAACCATTGGGCGATCACACTGCTCTTTATTCAAGGGTACCTTTTGCAAGCAAAATCTCTCCTTTTTGAAAAGCAGTGTTGGAGCTAAAAATTTAGTCGTATCATACACTGGTAAGACCGGGCCTCATTACTCAGACACTTCTATGCAGTCAGTAACGTGACGCACGATCCTCAGTGAAACGGATTTTTATCTGGCTGATCCAAGTTGGCTCGTCTGACATGACTCTACCAGACAAACGGCGAAAAGTTGGTTAGAAGAGCCCACGGGACCAACGGACCACACAAAACAGTCAGTGTTGTTGAGTACAATCGCAAGAATGCCCCTTTGTGTTCGCATCGTTGTACATGAAAGAGACGAAATCTAAGTCAGTACGGTCCCCTGCATAACAGTAGTACACCAACCTCGCCACCGAGTTAAAGCAGCAGATAACTACTAAAACAATAGACAACGACCTAACTTGCAAATAAGGACTGCCTTAATAATGCGCAAGGATTCTCATGACGTTCGGTGACTTAATAAGTGAGTCTGAGTAATCAAGTAATGAGGCGATGATTGTCAATGAAAATTTGGCATCTGTTTTATGGCACTAGAGTAGAACATTGAGTGGGTATGCTGTTCAATACTGTTTTGTACGACAACGAATAAAACAAGCACTATCCGTTTCAAATAAAGTATAACGTGAACTGGGATACTGCCAGGACACTATGGTTTAAAGAGGTTATCGTACCCAAAATATGTCTTAGAGATCAAATCTCACAGGAAATTTAAACTGAAAAATATAGTTTTTTGATAATGCCACTTTTTTCCCCAGCTTACAACCCAGTAGGCTGTGGCCTGTCTAACTCCTAAACCGTATATTGTAAGTATTCTTCCAGAACCATTCTCAACATCGTCGATCTAAGCTAGCTATCAACATAAGGAGGTTAACACAGAGGGTTCAGGTCCATCATATCAGCACTACACCCTAATGTACAAACCAGTTATGTACTGGTTTTAGTTAATTATTTCAATATATGCAGCATATGAGCCACACAAAGCAATCTGTAAGTATCATCAATATTGTGTTGAAACGCAACAAGTGCCAAAGCCGGCTGCCGTCCACTCGTGTCGCTGTTACCTATCTGAACCGTGGGCGAATCTGTCGATCAACCGCATAAAAGGTTCTCGAGTAAACACACATACATACGCTTCCACAGTGGAATTAAACTCCCGCCCGTGGGCTTCATAGGCACATTTCAGTTAAGCCTTGGTGATGGCATAGGTTGAAGCCTTAAGCGGAACGTCACTCGCGATCTGTTGCAACCCTTCGAGATCAAACTCAATATCAGTCACATGTGTTCGTGATATGTGACCATCTGAGCATTTGGGTGTAGTTAGCAAGCCTACAGCAAATTGGGTGATCGTTAAGGGCAGGAACGAGGTCTGAAGTAGAATGTTAAAGACGGAACAGACTGCGCCACGCCGATGATCCTCAACAGCAGCCAGATATGCGTAGACCCATGTCCTTAGTTCAATACATAGGGCTATAAAAGTAGCCGTAAAGCACTAGCTTTTCAATTTAAACAATGCATTAGACTAAGATCGGCGCGACCGTCGGTGAGGATAATGGTGCTGATGTTCAATCGTTCTCCAAGGCTAACACGCATATTACAAGCGTTTTATCACCAAAGCAGGAAAAACCGTAAGTATATATGTATAGCACATAAAAAACGATGAACGAATGTAGATTTTGAATTCTAGTGAAGACGTTTGGGGCGAAATTGTCAATTAATCAGTAGGTTTGTCAAAGGACAACAACGTGATAAGGCGACCTGCAAAGACTCGAAAAACAACGAGCTTACGGAGTATCCTCAGTGGGTGCTTCAAAAACGGCGTCAATGATCTCGCCAGCAGTTGTCAACACTTGACAAAACTTTACAGGCAAATCCATGCCTAAAACCCTGAAGAATTCAACCGAACCCACAATTATGTGGGAGTTTTCTAAACAAACGATAATTAGGCACATAACACAGATAGGTCACTCACGCAGACGATAGAAAAGACTGGGTTCTAACAGTGGTAGCAATTGGGGATCAACTTTTATCCTTGAATCAGAAAGGATGAGTACATGAACGACGACCTACAGAATTTCTATAGAAACACGTTTTGCAGAGGTAACGAATGCTGGCCGTTGAATAATAAGAGGTAATCCATGCGAAAGACCGTACCGAAGGAAAGAGATGGTCGATATTTCCGGATTATCTGCTGATGTACATCCCACACAACAGGCGTGAGTTCCGTTACAAACAAAGACTTCGAAAGTTCGAAGTGAAGAGGAACGAAGAAACGCCATCGGTAAAAGCAAGTCAACCATGCTGTAGCGCACAGCTCATTTACGTGCGGCACTTCAAGGTCAGCGATTCAGTGATTCAGCGATTGATATATGGGTTCGAGGCAGAGGCCCAAGGGTCCCGGATTCAGTCGGTTTTTCTTGTTCAATTTCAAGCGGGCGTCTGTTGATCTGATTTTAAGCGGGTAACACGAAATTTGATTCAAATTTTCTCGCTGTTATTGTCTACGCACTTTTTGCTCTATTGGTGCCCCGTGCATCAAAAATTACATTCGATTATTGTTATTCGTTATCGAATAACATATCTAATCATTACGCATTGAAGCTTTTGAGTTGTATTATATCCGTTTCGATATCTGTTTTTATTGCGTATCACTTGTTTTTGTTGACAATGACGCGAGTCAGATGTAATAGTGCTGGGACTCAATTGACTGAGGTGGCGAGCATTTGC
>LUCH01006851.1:18124-31771 GCA_013368495.1 Paragonimus heterotremus
CTCGCACTGGCTTGAGAAACTTGTGCGCATACCGATTATCACTCATACACCTGCGAAATAATCACACATTTACCCGTTCACTAGCCAGCTTGCATTTCAAGTTGACCAAACGATGTAACAGTTTGGTATCAGCGATGGGAATTCACTTCTTTAGAAATTTTAAAAAAAAACGTCAAATCATATGATCTGAATGACTTGCTGCGACCTAGGATCACGGCAACCTCCGGTTCACAAATAATTGCTTTTGTACGCACAATACAAGTTTGACCCGGTTTATCGCGGCGGTTTCAGCAAATTTTAGAAACCGTGAGTTGTGGTGGCGTACTCTGATGGTAAAGGCTGAGGTCAGGTCCACGTTGTGGCCAGCTGACAGGATATGTCGTCCGATCGACGAAGCCGGGGGTATACGATTCTGTGTGACTGCAGTGATCGGCTTTGAGACCTGTTTGGGGATCCAGTTAGGTACATGTTCATTCATTCTTGAGATCAATGATCTATCAGTTCTATCTATGTAACATTCGCCGCAGTTAGACGAGGACTGGTAAACACAATTTGATTTGGCGCCTATAGGTTTATTTCTTTTGATTGCATTTAAATCAGACTCGATCGACCGATTATGTTGCTTAACTAAATCACCTCAAGCAAGTTCTTTGATTAAAAATTTATTAAGTTACTTTCACGGAAGTATTTTGGGTGTGTTCTCGAATTTCGGAAGGACGACAGAAAGTTGTTCATTACTTCGCACTTGACAATCTACGTCCAAAATAAACGTCAGTGACAATCTTCACGAGACTCATTGAATATTGTGAATTCCAAGGTTGTTTTATGGTAATTATCATCAACACGGTCATCGTGTTTTAATGGTTTATGCTTCATCAGCTGAATTTCCATCCGTTTTACAGCCGCAGTCGTGCAGATTGCTTTCTATACGATGTCGGATGAGAAATATGTTATGTTCTACACAACTGTAGTGGGAATCACTAGGCGCATTGTTCGCACATATTTCATTAGACGTGTAGAAGTGTAGGTCGTGGTGTGGGTTCCGAACAAACAGTTGATTAGATCATTTGAAGCCTTGGTTTTGAGTTGAGGTGCCAAACTTTCCAATACTTATCATAGTGAAATTTCACACTGGAATGCCAGAGTGAATCAGCAGGATTATTGAATTTCGTCTAATTCACGTGTTCGGTCCGAATGCCATCAGGATGCCAACACGGAAATCGAGTGAACCCAGATAAATATCTTCAAACAGGAGTCGGTTACTCATGTTTGTGATTAATGATATTGACGGCAGTTGCTGCTTATGGAGCAATGGTATACCTCTCTCAAATGGAATTGGTCCTCTCCGTGTTACAAACATAATGCTTCAGGTAATTAAATTTAATCATCGTGATTCTATCCTGTCCCGGAAGGTTCTGTATTTAACTCAGGTTTGTGTTGATATTGCTTTATACAATCTAGTCACTGTTATTAATTCCATTTGTTCTTTTCTGTCACTGGCTTCCAGTAAATTGTTTTGTAGATAATCTCACAATACTCAAGAGTATCCTCAAAAATTTGACATGAATTGTCGTCAGTTTACTGTTTTCTGCTGACCATTTTGGAAACTTCAGTTCACTTTCACGTTTCCCGCAATGAAATTCCACATGTGTTCGAAAATTAACCGATAAGATGACTTTTGTGCTTGTTACAACTTCAGTAATACAGAAGTGATGTGATTTACTTGGCTCAAGCTCAGAGCTAGTTTCAGCACAGTAGTAATAACATCACTGAAGTGAACAATTTAGTTATTCGGCTTTTATGCTTATTGGCACACATTACTAACAAACATGTAGTACGTCAACAGTAATGAGTAGCAGGTTTAACAGCAATCACCACAATTACTGATAAGTAGTGGGTGGGTAACTAGGTACAAATGTGAAATTTCTGAGCTCTCGGGATGGCTTCGTAGCTCATCTGGTAGATCGTTTATCGCGTTTGGGCATGATGTTTCTGTCGCTGGTTCAAATCCAGCCGAATTGCAGACATTTCGAAAATGGATCTATTCTAAATTACCACAACGTGTAAATTGTTAGACAGAAAATTTCCCATCGGGAACGATAACAAATAACACTCACAGAGAATAATCCTAATTTTGCTTCTGAAAATAGTGGTTTCCTTATCAGTTACCCCTTGGTTAACTAAAATCTAACCCACTGCTGCATGCTCCAACAAAGGTGTAATATGCTGACCGCAAAAGTCGCTTGGCCAGAGGATTCGTTCGTTAAGCAAACTCACGTATGTCATGTCAAATCTCAAACGCGTTCACTCATTTGCACGTCAGACATTCATTCACATACATCATTGTCATACGCTTTGGTGAAAATGCTGACATAGAGCGTACACACTATTCCGATATTCCCTTGTTGTCTGTCGTCCTCCTGGCGTTCGGAGCTTGCCCTTTTGTTCCTGAATGTCGCCTGTGGGTAATATACTAATTGTCAGTAGTATACTGCTCAAAACAAGACTGCCTGTTATACAGCAGCAACAGTTTCAGAACACCGTGATCGACCTGGGTTATGTGTTATCAGAGGATTCAGCGGTAGCTAGAAAGAGATTACTGATACAAAAATACGGAGAACGTGACCAGACATTTTATTCTTTTCCGATACTTTGTATGCTACGCAATATGTATATAAGTACATATGTATATATATGTACATATTTGCTTATTTATGTATAAATGTATGTACGAATATGTGTATATATGTGGATGCATGTGTATGTATGTATATATATACATAAGTATATATGTACATGTACATATATAATATAATGACATAAAAAACAATGTAGGAGAATAAAGCTAAATTTTTGCCCTACTTGGGTAAACTACTGCATATCTCGTTACAGGAAAGCTGAGTAATTTTACCAGAATGTTTTCGTGTGCAAGTTGGTCTATCGATCAAACATGCATCAGCAGACAACCATGGGCTGTGAAGATCATTCTCAATTGGATCTGGTGTAATGTTAATTCGTTGTGAAAGAAAGTCGAATTTGAGGTTCACTATGTAAATGGCGTTGACCACGAGCTGTTGGTTCAGCGCAGCTCAGATATCGAGCTTCTCGAATGCGCAATATCTGAAAAGACTGTCAATATTTGTGATGACTAACGAACAACGCGCAATGTAAAGATGTTTGATGCGACGGGGATTTCTCAACGTGAGAGGAGAGATCTGTTGAAGTATGATGATAAGCGAGTAAGTACGATGTAAGCTCACCTCATAACAAATGAATGGAAAACATTTCCGACACTGATGAGCGGTAGACTGTTGCGTGCCACCGAGTTGACGCATCGATTAGTATACAACACTGATACGTCAATATCCATGAACTACATGGGTATTTTGAAGGTCAGCGCGATAAGATGAGGGACGGCTGTCTTCCTTATCGATTCTCAGAAGGTGGCAAGTCAATTTACTGTTCTTTGGTGTGCACCTTCCAAGTTGCACACAAGTTGCACCAGATTGCTCCCTCATCACACAAACTACAGAGTTTACCATCCTCTGGATTTTGATCGGTAAGATTCTGTTTAGTCTTAAGCATGGAAGAATTCAGCAATTTATTTAACGAAAACCCCCACCCGATTTATGCTGCATATATTGAACTGGAGTTACAATTTCCACATCACAACATATAATCACGTCTTACCTGCCAGTGTTCGCTCACGCTAGTGACAGCGAGCACATGGTGAAATTAGCCTATGCCGAGTTTGATCACATGCTCGAATCTAGTCCTTGAACATGAACACCACATTTTACGTACGATGTCTGAAGGCTGGTGTCAAACTGGACATTATCGTCTGCTCGATGATTCAGTGTTATTTGGCAAACCTCTAACTCCGTATATCAGGGAATGTCGGATAACATTCATGACACTTGTGCAACTGCGTCAGTTAATCACGTTTGATAATACTATCAGGCCTTAAATGACAAGAGAGTTGTTTCTAAATGTGTCAAGAATCGGACATTTACTCTAGTCGAATATCTAATCATGTTGTTTATTTTACAAAGTGTCGCTCAAACATTTCCACTTTCTATTGGACCTTATCGAAGTAGTTGCCAATCAGAAGGATATCAGTTTTTGATTGTCTAGAATGGTGTTGTATTATGTCTTCGGTTGTAACAACAGGTATTTTGTTATATGCTTACCTACCTACCACCGGCTCAATGCTAAATTCCCTAGGAAGCGATCTAACAAGCCAACACTACACTGAAAATCTGAAATCTAACCAAGAATTGTGCGAACGGGAACGTTTGGAAATGTAGTAACACTATGAAACCACACAGGGACTAGTATCCCAATGCAAACAATAACGTCCCTACCATGAAAATCAGCATGAAATTTGGCTAGAAATCATTTCAAACAACTACGATTTCTTGTAGACAGATCAGAATATCTTGGCGACCTTGCCCGACAATTCGTCCGATGTCATAACGACTTTATCCTGGAGAAAGAAAAATTGTGAGAGCTTTCATAGTAGAATCATAAACTAAAGGAAGATGGAAGGCATGTGCAATTTGCTGGAGTAATGTTTATTCACGTAGCTCGAAGCCAGTAGTCTAGTGTATGGACAACGTAAACAAACATCAATGGGATCACCCGTTTCCTCATTCATGGCAGGAGCTGTCGTGCGGAATGTTGAAGAGATCGCGCTGCAAAAGATTAAGCCTAAACTGTGAATCATCTATGCTTATGACACATTCGTATTCAACAAGTGCTCAGTGATAGGGGAAAACGACGAAGTTAACTTCAGCATAGAGGCGGTGGACGAAGACAGACTGCCATTCGTGTGTGCAGCTGTCAGATTCCGATTTGATAGAACATTGGGGACTTTCTTCTATTGGGAAGAAATATAATATATCAAGCCTTCAGTTTGAACCTGACCACTCAGTTTGCTGTAGCAGCAGTTGCATTCGGACTTTGCTAATAAGAACTGAAACATTGCAGCATCGGAGGGCTTCGGAGACAAAGAGAAATGTACCTGTACCAATTAATACTTCCCAGAAAAAAATACCTGGGAATTTAAGGCAGATGGAGCGTGCTAATGGAATGAGACAAATCCGCGACCTGGGAAACCATCGGAAAAACAAACATAACACCAGCGCCAATACCAACGGCAACCTCATCAGAAGTACCATCGCTAGCAAATGAACAAATTAACCTCGGTTATAAAACAACCGTTGTATACACAGTCAACTGTAATAACCTCAGAAAACACTACCTCGACCAGGCAAGAAAAAATTATCCCCGTTGAGTCTACGGTTCAAATTGCACCTAGCGTCTTGAGATTTTAAGATGATTCATCCGCTCAATGAAAGTGCGTAATTTATGGTGTATAACACACGTAATACATATTATGTTAGCAATCATGAATGGTGTTTCGAGGGACGAGCAAGTGAGCCTTTCTTGATGTACACAACTTCATGAATTGATTCATCATGAAGGAGAACAAACAAGACTTCGAATTTTGAGTTTGGAAAATAATGGTTAATCGAATGGGCATGTGAAAGTTTATGGAACGGACTGTTGCCGTCAGTTGCAAATATTGAATAATTGTCACTTCATCTCATTCATACTCAACTCGCGAAATACGCATTCCCATACCGAACTGTCTGATGAATACTGGGAATAGTTTAGATAGTAAATACATGGGCCTGGCGTGATCACTGGATTTAAGCACCCCCGTAGTGTTCGGCAAATATTTATCTGCAAATACAGTTCGATATGTTCTTTGAGCTAAATTCGCAGAATCAGTGCGTTAAGTGCAAGAGTGTGCAGATTCTCAACTACGAACCTGAAGAACATCTCGACATTTACTTGGGTCAGGTCATCCGGAGACGTCCATTGTTGATCAATGATTTGCATGTTCACTCAACTGCTATAACGATGGAGTGAATTGAAGTTGAAGAGCTCAACAGAAACGCAAAGGCCACGAAAGATAGAGAGTGAACAATCATTCAAGGGCTCTTCAGTCGGCCCATGAACTTTCTCACCTATCGTTCGAATTGAAACTCCGTAGTTTGTGCGGTGAAGCTTGTTTCATCTCACGTTCTCTTCAACATGTAAGACAGAAAATTGAGAATTGAATAAACGAGAGTTCCAGATAAGTGGTCTCCATTCCACTCAGAACAATTCTATTTAAACGTGATAAAACTTCAAATGGATGTTGCAAACATTTTTAGTTAAATGATTATTGCACGAGAATTCAGAATGTACTTTGATCAAGGGTTCGCTAGGTTTGAAGTATCCATCACAAAACGTGCCCATATACTCCTGATTACAGATAGTCGCGTATTGCCTCAGTCAAAATTCAGGGAATGGTGGCTGGTCTCAATATTATTACCATGGACAATCCAGACGGATCTAGTAGGTAACGTAAACACAAAAGAAAGACAGTAGAAATATTATGTCTCAAAGAACAGTCAATCACTCACCTCATGCTCAACAAAGGATGAACATTGAAAATTATCTAAAGTATAAATAAAATACTGTCCGTTGATTTGCGTGAACGTTTGCAACACAACACTCACAACAATAGCATGTTTCTCTGTGTTTTCCCCGAAATAATGTTAACGCATCCGATGCCAGAGCACTTGCATATATTGAATCAACTGAATACGATTCTATTCAGTTCAAATGGGTTGCTTGATCGATGATCTCACTGTTCATGGGAAAGATGTATATCCATTTGTGACTAAATTTTCCCTCTTCCGTGCAAATGTCACTTCGGAAAAACAGTAGGAACATTTGAGTAGATATATGACAAAAACATGATTTATTCCGTAAGTACGGAATTTCACATTGACGGCTGCTCTTCCTCTATCACAGTTTGTTTATTTGCAAAAAAAGTGTGTTCATGATTTGACGTCATTCTTCATAGAGATGGAATTTCGTCGAAGTTTGAAGAAAACACGCGCAGTCTTAATAACACAAAATATGTAACTTTTCCAACTTACGAATCCTCACCAAACACAGTGATTATCGCATAATCGAAATATGTTTGTCAGTCCTCTGTGTTTTCCAGTGTCATCATCCTTCCATGGTATGCTTGTTTGAATAGAAGTCACTTCATCACTTACCGCAAACTTTGACCACTTTGCTGAGTACAGTCTAAAAACGGATTCATTGTACACTTGCTCATCTTGATATGTCAAACTAGTTTTTGAAACTGTTCGATACTGACTACATAGAATAGGCGTCTAGTAAAGTTGTGAACGATGATTAGATGCACATACTCTTGTAGAACTTCGCAAATATGCCGTTATATATAAAGTTCATTAAAGTCTCAAGTAAGATTGTGAGAATGAATGTATAAACGACGAACGTTTGCAGATTCACAGTTGCCAACATGCAGAGCGATATGACTATTTGAAGGAAATCTATAATTTGAAACTGTCAATTTGAACAATGCTCATGATTCTCAACCATAACATGGCTAACATTTGGATATTCTGATTTGCGTAGTCTCCGCAAAATTCAGAGTTCTAGTTTGTACGAAGAAACACAAAAGCTCGTGAGATTTCGCACTGAATTAGGATGAAAAACCGTGAACATTAATCGTTTCAAGTAATTCATCGTCAGACAAATACAACTATGTGGATTCAGTGAAATCGAAACATTACGGAAACAAGATAAAGAGGTTCGGCAGAATATCACTAGACTGCAAACAAGCCACACAACTTGTGTGTGTCTATGAGCCAATGCGTCCGAAGGCAAGCCAGCAGTCGTTTGGAGTTTCATCCACCATTACATCATAGAGTGATCTGTTCGATCGTGGATGAACATACCGACCGATGTTGTACAAATTTGGCCATAACAACTGCAAGGCTTGCATGGATATTTTGTGCCAACACAAAATGGGATAACATAAACGAGTGACGATTGAATCAGTGGTAGTCAGCATTGGTTGTCAGAACAATTCCGGTTGGCTGACCGGAATCTTGTTACTAATCAGATACACCTGGTTGGAATCAAGCTGATGATTAGCATCAGTTAAATTTGCGATGATTCTACTGTTGACAGATCTGGTCCAACCTGTCTTAAGTAAAGCTGGATTAGGTTATTTGAAAAGGATTGACAAACGCTTTGCCCTGGACCTAAATATTCTGCCGTACAGCAGCATACGAATACCTGTATTATCAGAGTTTATGAGAAGATAAGGAATTCGTAAATCAAGCTGAAATGCAGCAGGGGATTATGGTGAACCGATTGCTTAGCTTCGCTATAGGGAATGAGCAACTAACATTTTGATGAAGTCGACGGTTTATTACATCTGTGGTCATAACAAACGCATGTACTCATTGTTTCATACAGCAAAACAGGCTCTTGCAAAAGTAGTTGATGAATGGCTTTTTAAATTCGGCGGAGTTGTGAAGCATGATGAATGAAACCGGTGACTGTCTATTTAAGATGATGTGCTTGCATAATTTGAAAACACCTAGCAACTCTTCAAGGGTAATCTATAAAATATATTTCGACCTCAGAGATAAATGTATGTTCGCTTCTACTATTCATTCCGTATTCGGACAAACATAGTTTATGTCATCATATTCCGGTATATTAATTCAAGTATTTTTCAGTCAAGGATGGGACAATATGGTCATATATTGCGAATACTCATGGGAACTGAAATGCTGCTCAAAGCAAGACAAGTCTCAGAATGTTAAGCGTTCACGTGAGCTCCATGAGAAGCAACGGCGCCACATATGTTACACGTGGGTCTGAAACTTTGGCATACGACATTTGTGAGAGATAACGTGGTGTGAGCGTAGTAACAGAAGAAATTGTGAAAGACATGGAAAGATAAACTATTCTGACACCCGTTATTTTCATCCGGGCAATCACTAGTCCACTGAGTCCGTG
This sequence comes from Paragonimus heterotremus, assembly GCA_013368495.1. NCBI lineage: Eukaryota > Metazoa > Platyhelminthes > Trematoda > Plagiorchiida > Troglotrematidae > Paragonimus > Paragonimus heterotremus. The sequence goes on from LUCH01006851.1 coordinate 27,029, forward strand.
ACTATCGAGGTATGGGAGCAATGGTTCAGATTATTAGTTGAATGCTGCAATATGTTGTGTTGCCCAACAAATAACTGAACACGTGACACGATGAAGCAATCCAGAATATGAGGTGAGTACTGATACTCTCAGGATTCACATGCTTCAAATATTTCATGCAACTTGGATGCGCATTCTCTTAATTAGAAATTGATGCTAAAATGTGTATCCGCTTTGTGAAAGCTACTTAATGGGATCCAAATATTTATGCTCACAAACTATTATGGTAACTAATGGTGAAGAATATCATGTGGAAGACTATATGCATTTACAGGCTAGGAACGTTAACTGAAAGTGATTGAGAGCGTAACACCCGTTTCTGTGCCTGCCTACCTGGACCCAATCTCCAAACACATAAATCACTCTGCATATGAACGCACTAATGATCCATCGTCTGATTCGAGTTGCATATTTCCGGACCCACTTCAGTGTGTATTGATAGGACCAAGCTCCGTTGGGTGAAACAAAACTGACAGAATAGAAACTTCAATACACAATGTTTTCTGAGTCTTTCCACAACCCGATGGTATACACATGGTGAAGTTCAACCATTGTGACATGAGCTACACAAAATTCACACACATTCGGTTTTTGTCTTTACTCTCAGTTATTATTACCATCCTGATAGGTTAGAAATTCAGTTCCCACAAAGACACTGGTTCTCCAATGACCCCATTTTCACACATTCCACAAACGCTGTTCTTTGGACAGCTGGCCTCGACCAAACCATCTCTGTTCTCATTAATCACTGACAGCGTGAGCAAATATTCATTGAATTTCAATACTCTGTCTGATTTGATCGACTTCAGCACAGCGCGATTGTCTCTGCTTGGCGTTATCATTGAAGGTGCATATTCAATTCGAATGGAAGCGGTTTTGAATGACTGCAATTTTTAATTGGGATATATTGAATACACGATTACCATCATTTACAACTCCCGATTGATCGATAGCCCGAGAATTATTTGCAGATCATCTGTTGGGTGATAGTTTTAAACCGAAATGCTTAAAATGGTGTTTTGCGATGCACGCTCTATTACCTTGTTCCATGGATCAATATTTCAAGGCGACCGATGTGTTCCACTACGGAATTGCAGTACGTGGATGAAAATATTCCTGAACGGGACGTACGATATGACGAGAAGTATGCTCGTTGAGACATACAATCGAATTCTGGGTTCAATCTTCATGACAACATCTTCAAAATCGTTACAAGGCATCCAGAATTCTGGAGAACCGCACTTGTGTGATCGAATGGTCTATTTGGAAGCTTGAGGCTGAACGTCTGCGGATCTTTTGCTGCCACAGTAGACAAATGCAACCAGCTGGGTTCAGTTGAGCAATTGTTGGGTTCACCAGCACCTGAATGCTAAGCAGGGCGTAAGAGTGATGGAAGGGTACTGGAAATCTTAGTATGCGTGATTAGGACAGAATCAACGCATGCTGTTTCCCTCAAACTAAACATAACATTGTCCCACAAACTTGTTTCATGGGACATGGTTTACCGTTCGCACAAACAATAGTGGGATGCAGTCATTTCGATTTTGTTCCTAAACGTGTTTCGAGTGAGCGGGTTACCTGGTCTGCTGGTTATTCAGTTTAACTGAAGTTCCAAATTACAATGGATAATGTAGCCTTAGATACCGGAGGTGGTTGACGGGTTCACCGCATAGCGATGAAACCATGATGATTATTATTGAGTGTTGCACGCATACCGAGTGTGGTGACTGTTTAGCTTCTGTTTGACAACTCGATTCAGGTGCACTGAATGCTGATCACACCTATCAACAAAAGCACACAATCATTTCATTCGTAGTTGGAAGTTACGTTGAATTGCGAGAGACGTGCCTACCTTGGGTATTGAGTACCTCTCTGAAGTGACCACTTCATTGATGCTCGTCGCGTTTTGCTAACACAGTTGTGTGACATCCAGACAAAGTGTCCAACGCTGGACGAGAACTGACATGAACGTTTCGGCTGTGAATTGGGTGTTGGTGCAGCTTTCAAGTGTCGGATGGTGAAATGGATCATCGCGAGGAGATGAGACATCATTACAGGACGTTGATGTGCGCACATGTCAAACATGAGTATGTAAAGACATGTCTACACTTAGATGGTGTTATGCATACGTAAACTTGACCTCTTGACAAAATGAACAAGAACACAGTCAATATGTGACGGCCCTTCAAATACCTTGTTTAAACATACATAGAGAACGCTAATGTCCTGCGAGTATATCTCAGGGATTCATATCAACAAAATCTAATCAGTGATTATCACCATCGGCAACAAGAGAAAATCTCCATCGCGCGCTCACCGTGTCGGTTTAACAATTTGGACGGTAAAAACCTAGTACTAACAATTGCTACGTGGTCTGAATCACAAGTAAGCCATGACCAAAAATGTGGTGGGTGTCTGACGAGTAGTCAGATGTTGAGTGTATATGTCAATTATCGGCTACCGAATGTACCTCGGAAGTGAAACAAACAGGATTTTTGAATTATACAATCTATTTTGTGTCCACATTAATCCTGGATTACTCGTGTTCATATATTGCTGAGAATGATTTTTTCCTGCCTGGCCGAGGTAGGGTTTTCAGAGATAATTCTTAATGACTCTATGTTCATCGTTTTTTATCGATGGCTTCAATTTTTTAACTTGTCATCGATAATACTTTTCGTGGGTCTATCGTTTTTTCTTATGTTTGCGTTATGTTTGTTTTTTTTCCAGTGGTTCCGCAGGTTGCGGGTCTGTTTTCTGTATTAGCGCATTCCACCTTACTAAATTTTCGGGGTACTCACTAAGAAGTCAGAATATCTACAAATGCTTTTCTTTTCACTTTCGGAGCCCTCCAGTGCTACCATGTTTCATCTCTCATAAATAATGTTCGAATAATACTTCTTTCACGAGAGACTGAGTGGTTATGAGGGGAACTTTGGTGTTGACATCTAGTGTTTTTTTCAGTAAATAGAGTTATCCGATGTTCTATCAAGTTTGTAGCTGAAATTGCACTTTTGAGAGACAATTTGTCCTCGTTGGCGACCTCTATGTCAAAGTTATATATATATATATATTTGTATGCGTCCGCAATAAACGTTAATGCAATCTTTAGTCGAACATGAAACGCAAGAATAAAATTCCACTCCATCTTGTGTGTTGAGAATGCGTACTGAAAATTAACTAACGATTTTTGATATGAACAACATGGGGCAAACTGATTCATGAAGGCCAAAATCTTGAGGGTAATTTATTAAGTTAGCACACCTTCACAATCTCAAACTTTATCACGAGAAGTTATAATATCATCTGGAATGGCTCGAGCACTTGGAGTTCATCACTAATACACACAGCCCTCACGATTCGTATTTAAACGAATGTTCTTTTATTTCAAGAACCAATCGTTTTGGGCACTGAACCAAAACATTCATGGTGCACATCATCAATTGAACGAAACTATACATCCACTGAAGTGTTCAGTCTACTTGGCGAAGAACAAAGCTGTTTTCCTGTTGATACCAGTTAACAACGACATGATCAGGAATTCTGATCATCTTGAAAAACAAAGAAACAAAAATTATATGAAATGTTTTAACTACTGGTAAGTAGCACAAACACGAATCAGACTGAAGCTTGTTACCGATATTTGTAACAGTGTTGCCCGAAGTGGGTCGGCAAGTGAAAAGCCAAGACAAAATTCGCTTTACTTTGGCTGGACCCAATACTATTCGTCATTATGTGCGTATCTGTTGGTCTATTTGACAATCACAATGGGAACATCATGTATACAACTGAGTTGCTATCGCTATGTAGCACTGATTAGCAAGATTTTCGTAACAAATTAAGAGAAGACATATATGGATGATCGTATTGATGCATGCTTAAATGTGCGGGTGTGTAAATCACTCTAAACAAGAAAGACTGATGGTTTTTGCAAGAATTCGGTTTGTTTGTGCTGAACTTCGTATCCATAGGCTCACGGAATAATAGGGTTATGAATACTTACAAACTATTCTTAAGGTTTATTTTCATTATGCCACATACAGGGAAATCATAACAATCCAACCTGAGCTCAGACCAAGCACTGAACATCTGAAGAATTTCCATGAGAACTCATGTGCTTAGTTCGTCAGAGGAATGATTTGACTGTACACCACCGATTAGTGTTTAGACTGCAAAAATAGTTTTTCAATGTATTCGATGATTGCGACACATCTTATCACATATTTCTCTTGTGCACAAGAATTTCAGCACATTCTCAATGTTTCTTCAAACCAAGTTACCAACGTGACAGAAGTTCTTCATATAAATGACTGAAATATACGTGATACGTAATGTATTCGTTGGTCATTTTGATTCACTAACTATAACATCTGGCTCCATTGCCTCTGATGGTTATCAACAAACGAGTACCTACTGTTGGGTATTTTACAATCATGAATAGACGAAATAACTCGTAACTGGAGTACATATTGACAGCCTTTGCAATTCTGTCCACAGATAAGATTGAAACCACCATATTCCATTTATGATCTGTTGGTGAACACAGGTGGAATGATCACATTATAACGGCTGGAGCACATCCACGAACCACCATATCTAGTCTTGTGTTATTTCCTCAAATGTGAAACGAATGACATTTAACATTCTGAATGTCGATTGCTAATCACATCTTGTATTTCCAAGTCAACTGTCTTAATACAGTTA